>OY757904.1:161032741-161277741 GCA_963585895.1 Sepioteuthis lessoniana | reverse complement strand
AATGTAAATATAAATAGAGAAGAATTGTTCTTTGAAACAAGTAAACATTTGAATACGTTGAAAGATAACTAATAAATTTAAAATAATATTTTTAAAGGATTTCAAATTAAACTAAAATTCGAAATTCTCTAAATGGAATTTAAATAAAACTCATAAACCTGAAATCAGATAACTGATATGAAATGAATAAAGTTAATAACGACAAAAACCGTAAATAAAAAGAAAAATTTCGTAACTGTTAATTTTTTAAGTAAAATTAGATCACAACGGGAATATAACGTGAAATATGTCACCGGCGTTTAATGGAAAAAATAAAAAAGTAATCAAATTCCGTTTGAAATCCATTTGATGAACTTGAAAAAGCGAAATAAATTATCATGGAATACAATTTCTAATTTTCTTGTATTTTAACCATTATATATATATATATATATATATATATATATTAGTCTTTATATCTAATCTATATATCTGTCGTTTGAAAAAAAAACAGATTGTACAATTTGCAAATCCTACAAACTGATATCTGGGAAAAAAATTCATTAAAAAACGAAAAGACGAAAAACACACGAGCTACTTGAAAATAATCAAGTCGCACGTACGCCAAGTCAAAAGAAAAAAAAAACACCGACAGAATTACCTAAGCTAAAACGTAATAATGTGGTCAATATATGAGAGAGAGAGAGAGAGAGAGAGAGAGAGAGAGAGAGAGAGAGAGAGAGCTAATATTATGAAAATAATTCCTACATGGCCAAGAGACATATATATATATATATATATATATATATATATATATATATATATAATTTGTATACGAATAATGTAAAGTAAAATGATATCTGAACAAGCTAGAACTCATTTCTTTGCACACAATTAAATGGTTTCAAGTATTGCTATTCAATACTAATAACTCTATCTGATATTAATAATGAATCCAAGTTAAAGATTGAACAGTTCTATTTGGTCCCTAGGTAAAACTCTAACAGTTACTATAACTATTGGTCAAAGTGGACCTGGGAGTAATGACAACGAAGGAGAACTCCACATCTCCCAAACGTCCATGGCTGAAACTTCACCATCAATTTTATTAAGGTCATAATCAGAACATTTGTTGGTGAATTTGTCCACTCACCAACGAGTGACCTGTCTACACAGGTGCAGTCTACACAGGTGCTGTCAGCCGACTGGGCAGTTCTTAATTCAAATAATTTGTACACAGTTATTTGATTGCAAGTATTCCTATTTAATACAAATAATTTTCAAACAGATCTAATTTGACGCATACAACGGACCCTTACAAGTACTAACACTTTAGGTCAGAGTGAACCTGAGAGTAATGCCAATGAATCGGGACTCTACACTCCCCATGTTTCCATGACGGGACCCTCACAATCAGATGCAGTTTCGTGTCATACCCAGGTCTTACTCGTCTGCAAGGATACAGTTTGCGTATTTTAAGTCTTGTCATCTGGGTGGTATCATTTTGGGGTTAATAGTTATATTGAAATTCGAATGTAAATGCAATAGGTCTCTGAATATTCTAGAGCATGTTTTTAAAGAATTTCCAAAATGAACATATATCTAATTTAACTCTTCGTCTTTACCAATAAATTGAAGTCTGTCTAATAGGGCTTTGTGTGTCGGTTTGTTGTATGTGTAGAAACATCGGGGTAAAGTATCCTGCAGAATGAATTACTGTTTATTCGACTTGAGAGCAATCATTTTAAAATGGGTTCATCTATGTCGTTTTATTAACTATAGTGATTTTTTCAGTTCCTTGTATAAACATAAAATAGTGAATTGACCTCGTGAGATTGGAGAGGTTTCTGGGCGTCGTCATGGAACTAGTCTGGTGATTGAGCTCTTCCTATTGACTAGCATGTGGCTATCAATGTTAACACTAATCCTAATTCATAATCCGTGATATCACTAATCGTGATACATAATCTGTCCTTGTAATATACTCTTGTCTATGCACGAAAAATTCCCTAGGAATATGCATTTTTTGCTGAAGACGAAATCAGAAAGTACACAAGCAAAAGTCTTTCTCATTAGCAGATCGTATTTCGAGAATCAGTGTGAATTGTGAACCCTTTCCCCCATCCTGTGGTGTTGGATTGTGATTTTTGCGCAGTTTTCACTTGTTAATGGAATTGTTTTTTCGGTTGGAAAATTGAGTGAAAATGTTGTGCACGGCATTTGAACAGAACTTGAAAATCTGGTGAATATTTCGATTGATTAATTGATTTTAACGGCCTGCCAATCCATTTTGGGTTATTTATCCTTTGTGGTAAGGGAATCGTGTACATTGTACATTTATATTTACATGTTTTTCTATTATTGTTTTTTAAAAGTTTTTTTTTCACTTACATGTATTGAAGTATTCCTTTCTAATTCTAATAATATATACACAATAATATTGTTTCAAGTAATTATTTCTATTTAATCATTTGTTTGCACACAGTTATATGGTTTCAAATAACTAATCTCTGGGAAATTATTTCAGATTCACGTAACAATTTTTGATAAAAAAATAATTTGCTCACTGTAATATCCCTCAAGTATCCCTATCTAATAAAATAATTTTTAAATAATTCTATTTGAACTGTAGATGGGAACTTAGCAGGTACGACCACTCCAACTCAGAGTGGACCAGGGAATAATAGCATTTAAAGGGTTCTCTACACCCCCGGTAGTTCCAAAACAGTAGCATCACCACCAGATGCAGGTTAATTTCTTACCTAGGACATCCTTTTTTAGAGAATGGTTTCATCATCTGCAGAGAGTTAGCGTATTCTACGACCCACCAACAGGCTTAATTTTACTGAGAGACTTCCGTTTTAATTTCCAGGAAAGATTATTTTTCTTATTTTTATTCTTGTGCAACTTAAGCGAAATAAAGAACGACAGAAGACATTCACCGTTTTAAAATGACTTAAAATTGAACGTAACGGACACCGAGGCCGGCCTTTAAATTAACATTATTAAGGGTAATGTTACTGCTCAAAACTATAATTGTTTGAAAATCTAGCCAGTTTTAATTGTGTATTTCACAAAATTATTGAAAAAAATCCTTTCGTGACAGGCATATCTTCTACTTCTTGAGTTATTCTAATGTTACATGGACCTTCCTTAGAACGGAAGACGAAAGCCATTCCTTATTTCCAAAAGTTTCTTAGAGTATTCAAATGATCAATGCTGTGTCTTTTTAAAAGAAAGCAACTGTGGCTTTTGCTCTATACGTCAAGTGTATTAAGTTAATTCGTTTGATATGAAACTTTCTATGTTGGTAGTAGCGTGCATGTACACTCGTTCACAAACACGCTCACTCTAATGTACATCTATACCAAATCAATAGAACCGTATATACTCGTGTATCAGGCGACTTTCTGATACCTAAATTTCAACCTAATATTAGAGGACCACACCATACACGGGAGAGGAACTCGGCCGAGCCCTTGGCCATCTATTTACACAAACACAAAGTTCGTACCTTACAGATAATGCGATCCCCCAAAATTTGGCAAAAATTTAGGTATAAAAAAATTACATGATCTGCGAGTAGATATGGTACATACGTACTCATACACACACACACACACACACACACACACACATAGAAAGAAGTTTACACATACACACACATAGAAAGAAGTTTACACACACACACACACACACATAGAAAGGAGTTTACACACACACACACACACACACATAGAAAGAAGTTTACTCATACACATGCACATAGAAAGAAGTTTACACACACACACACACATAGAAAGAGGTTTACACACACACACAAACACACACACACATAGAAAGAAGTTTACACATACACACACACATACGCACACACACACACAGTTTCGGAATGATTAGAATTCTTTTTTTTTCAATTGTTGGATGAAATGAATAACATCATTTTAATTTTTTTTTTCATAGTCAAATACATTTTACCTTTTCCCAAGCAAACACAATCAAAATCAACTCAGACTCAAAAAATACAATTCTAGCTGAGTAATTATGAACAATTTCTCTGTTTTACGTAACAATGGTTATCGGTGACATAATGATCAGATAAAAACAAATACCATCAGAAATGTGTCCATGAAGCTCTAAAATTGTTTCAAATCAGAAATTCAGTGAATATTTCAGTAAGTTTTCGTTGATTATAAGAATTATTTAACGACGAAGATAATAATTAAAACCCTTTGCAAAAATTACGGACTTAGCACAGTTCGAGGATGTTCACGTAAGTTTTTCTTTTTAACAGTAAATAAACAAAGAACAGATAAGATGCAAGACATTTTTATTTCATAGTTGAATAGTCTTACTTCATAAAATATACTTTCAACAAACAAGATTATATTATTTGAATTAAAGGTAGAATTCCAATTCATCCAAAATAAGATATTAGGGAATAGCTCAATCTTTGGAAAATATTATAGAATTTATTGACAAAAAATTAGAATTAATAATTTCATCCCTCTCCTCGGGCTTTTAAGATAGCTTTAATTCTTTCAGGAATAAATTTCACAAATTTAAAGCAATATTCAAAGTTATTCCAACTCTTCTGAATGAAAGCTAATAGATATTCTTTGCTGGATGAAACCTTCTCATAAATCATTAAAATAATTCCACTCTAAATTTCAGTTAAATTTACATCCAGACTGTTTGTTGGTCATGTCAATAATTTGGATGCTTTTTTTTTTTTTAAAAAGAAAAGCTTGAATCTCCTTTGTTCTGTTAAAAGATGAATTATCGTAATGAAAAATAGCTTCATCATCACCAAACCAATTGTGTGAGAAAATTATCAATGAACTCAATGTAAACATTGTTTAGATAATGATTTTCCTTCTTTCCTGGTCCTTTAAATGACACGTAACTATATGTTCTGAATGACGTGTGAAATTTACTTTTCTTTAAACAGTCATCTTTTTTTTAGTTGAACGGCACCAGACAAAGTTCTTGCATCATCACCTTACCAATGCAAATTCTTGATTTATTACTGACTATCACAATCATCGATTTTTCCACATACCATGATTGTTCCCCTTAGCACTTTTTTTGTTTGTTATTGTACTGGTTTTTATTTGGCTTTTATGTACGTAAATGCCATTTCATTGAGTCAATTTCTTAGAGTTCTTTCAGATTGGGAATAACCAACGTCTTTTGAAACACTTCCCTATGGTTTGTATTCTTGAATGAATAATTACAATCCTTTTCATTATTTCAATTAGCATTTAGTTTGTTGGAGTTATGTTTCATTTCAAATCGGTATTCTCAACTGTTTGTTTTGGTTTAAAAAAAAAACTGTTTTTAACATTAGCTTATTGTATAACAAAAAGTCGTCTAATATTAATTAAGCTTTCGAAAATCAGAATAAACGGTTTTAAGACGTTGATAGAAAGTTTCAAATACACGTGTATATCAAACTATTGAACTGTTAGCGACAAGAAAGAGAAATTTTATTTTATATCCATTTGAACAAAAAGATTAAAAAAAACAAGAACAATTAAACTTAAAATACTACTTTTGCTATATTTGAGTACCTGCTAATTTGTGGCGCATATACCACGAGACCGAAACAGTTTAACCGCTGTGGTTGGTAGTATCATGATAGGTGGTGCGTTGCTACGTTGTGCATTGCTTCATTATGCGTACTTTGCTTGAGAGACCAAATCAGTTTGAGCTTTGAGATTACATTCTATACTGAGATAGAGATCTTAAATATTTTTTAAAAGAAGGTAAATTTCTAAAGCATGTCATTGATGCTATGAAAAGATTTTATTTAGTTTCATATTAATTTTCCTAATTTTGGTCAATTAATATAGGAATATTGCAAAAAGGCATTATTTTAAAGAGAATTGATAATGTCAAGGTTATTCAAAATTTTATAATTGTTGTCAGAAAGAGAAATCGGGTCGAAATTAGCAGCAAAACGCGAAATGGATAATTGAACAAGGCAACATGATGACTGATATTCACATAACACGATATTTCACTCAAATGAAAATCAGGAATCATTAGCTTAAGATATTTGGGGTGTAATTTCTGACCTTTCGGCAACAAGACAATTATTTTATCATTAAGAAAATTTGGCATGTGAGGATGAATTGAATCAAAATTTGATACAATAATCAACTAAAAAGGAAAAAAACAAAAACAAAAAAAAAAGAACAGAAATTATTGTCCAAATGATAGTAAACATATTAAAATAAATAATAATCAATCCCTATTTTTAGTTCAAAAAAGCATGTTTGGATTTTGTGGTATGATTGGTATGATAGGTGGATTTTGTGTGATTAATAATGTTACGAAATGTGGGTTTTAATTAATTAATAATGGTATATATGGATTTTAATTAATTAATAATATGATATATGAATTTTTACTTATTGATAAAGGTATGTGGATTTTCACTTATTTATAATCGTATGTGGATTTTGCTTAACAAATAATGGTATGATATGAGGTCTTTTGTTGAATAGCAGAGAATGACAACAACGCTGATGTATAAAAACATAATCTGCTTTTTTCCTTTTATAACCCGAAATGTATGTATGAGTAGAGGGAGAAAGAGTCGGAGACTGGTACAGGGCCACCTCAAGGCTCCTTCGTGCCTTACTATCATTAAATAGTATTGGAAGAATCCATGTGAGAATAATCTTTTCAAAATTTAATGGAAACCCCTGCACATTTCAGGGAAATCGTTCCACAAGATCACAGATTCTTACTATCTATCAAATCATCAATGGGGTAGGTGCCTATATATCTCCAGGCAATACTACTGTTTGTAGATTTCTTCACAGCATTTGATTCCATGCACAAAAAATATGGAGCAAATTCAACTGTTATATGGTCTCCCTCAAGAAATTGTTAATGTGATAAGAATACTTTACAAAATAAAAATAAAACAATTCTTTACTCATCCGATGATGACACTGACTTTTTCGATATAGCTGCTTGAGTCTTGCAAGGTTTTTGAAGGTACAATAACACTATGTTTATAATCTGCCGAGATTACGTACTACGAACGTCAATAGATCGAATAAAAGAAAATGGTTTTACATTAAAAAGGCAAATGCGTCTGCTCAAGTGAAATTTCAGCTGCATAGATTGGTGCCAGAAGTAGGAGGAATTGG
This sequence comes from Sepioteuthis lessoniana, assembly GCA_963585895.1. NCBI lineage: Eukaryota > Metazoa > Mollusca > Cephalopoda > Myopsida > Loliginidae > Sepioteuthis > Sepioteuthis lessoniana. The sequence continues at coordinate 161,270,596 of OY757904.1, read as the reverse complement.
CTTCTACGAGAATGTAAATAAAACAGAGTTAATTGTTTTTTAAAACAAAAAAGAGCCATCTACCTTTTACGTGGCCAATCTTAGAAATTCGTCAACCAGTTAACAGACCTCGGCAGCAATATCTCATCTACTGAAAGAGGTGATAAAATAGGCATATGGAAGCCCTGGACGGTTATTGACTGGTTATCGATCATATGTAAATCTGATTTTGATAAAATAAAACGTGATTTCTTTTAATCTGTGGCTGTGTCAGTACTACTGTATGAATGCACTCTTACAAAACGCATGGAGAAAAAACTTGTTGGGAACCTTACAAGAACGCTACGTGCAGTTTTCAACAAATCCTGGAAATAGCATCCCACGAAATAACAGTTGTAAGGCTACTTACCTCTCATCTCACAAACTATCAAAGTAAGACGAACAAGATGTGCACTGCTGGAGAAGGACAAACTCATAAGCAATGTTCGCTTATAAACGCATGTGTTAGTCGACCATCAAGGACTTACATACAACTGCTCTCTTGTTGACACTCGTTGCAGTTTGGTGAACCTGCCAAGAGCAATTGACGATAGGGATGAAGGACGAAAGAGTAACAAGGAAATCTGTGCTAGCAGCATGAGTCGATGATGATGATGATGATGGGCATTTGGATTAAATTTGTCAAAAGACACAGAGAGAAGAAAATGATATACTTTCATCTATTTTTTTCTTTTTCATCCCATTCATCGATATATTCTTACAGATTAAGGATTCCTCCAATTCCCGTTGTTCCAGCTTTATAGTTGTTGCTCTTTGTTTCTTGTCTACAGATATCATCACAATCATGTCGTGCCGCCAGCATGGATCTCCCTGACCCTCTCCCGCTACCCTTCTCTGTCATCCATCGCTCCTGGTAGGTCTTCATGGCTACATTCTGTATCGGCACAGAGCTGTTGTATGTAGGTTCTAGCTGGTCGTCTTGCCTTTGCCCGTCCATGTGAGGGAGTCCACAGGAGTATGTTCCTTATGAGTTCGTCCCTACTTCTCTGGTAGTGTCTCCCATGTCTGGTTCGTCTAACTTGGATAGTTTTCGTGATGGGAGGTAATTGGCTGTACAGCTGCTGCTTTGTGGGGCGCTGCTTCCAGAACATATTCAATATTTCTCGCAGCATTCTGGTGTAATTGCCGTTAAGTTTTTTCTCCATACGTTTAGTTAGTGTCGATGTAGTGCATCCATATAGCGGTATCGACCCGTCCGCAGCTTGGAAAAAACTGCGTTTTATTTTATCGGTCTGGACTGATTCCATATGACCGAGAGCCAATCAATAGCTGTCCTTGATCTTGATGTCTGTCTCAGTTGATGAAACACTGCTTCCAAGGTAGTTGAACTTGTGTACTAGTTTCAGAGAACTACTGCTTAGTGTGGAGATGTCACCTCTTTGATTAAAACACATGTATTCCGTCTTGACATGGAAGCCTATGCCAGCAACTGTTCGTTCCAGACTATGTAGCAGGGTTTCGAATTGGGCGAATGTATTTGCCAGAAGCGCTATGTCATCGGCGTAGTCCACGTCCGTAATTGTATGTGCGGGGTATCTTCTGCTTCTTTCCTTGGTCAGCTTGAAACCGTTGTCTTTCGTTTTATCAATAGACTTTCTAAGTACATAGTCCAGAAAGATAATAAAGAGGTATGGGGCTAATGTGTCTTCTTGCAGTACACCAGCTACAATATTGCAGTATTCTGTCTCTATCCGGGGTGCAGACTTTTATTTTCGTGTTTCTATTTAGCATCATTATGACTGCGACGGTTTATTTGGGTATGCCGTAGGCGAGTAGTATTTGCTCCATCTTCCCTTTGTGTATGGAGTCAAAAGCCTTGGCGAAGTCGACAAATATCATTGTTGCCTCTAGGTTTTTTGCACGTACACCTTCAAGAATTCGACGCATAGTCAAAATTTTTGATGTCGAGGATCGATTTCTCCGAAAGTCATTTTGCTTCTTCCGAAGTATCTTCTCAATTTTGGGTTCAATGCGGTTGCGTTGTAGAGCATAGTATATATTGGTTGTTATGGATGTAAGGGTCATACCTCGGTAGTTCTTGGCTAATCCGAGGTTGCCCTTCTCAGGGAGAATGTATCCTTTTGTCCATCCGTCTATTATGGTTTGATTATAGACGGCATTACAGTGTCGGAGCAGTATGTCGTCGAATTCCCTGGTCTTCCATGTTTCAGGGGGAATTTCATCAAGCCCTGCTACTTTTTTATTTTTAATTTTTCTTAGTACTGAGTCGAGTTCTTCTTGCATAAACTGTCTTAGTTTGATGTCTAATTGTTTATTGATAATTTTCGTGATTGGTTCATGTGTAACTTTCGGAGGGTTTCCGAGTAAATTCAAGAAATGTTGTTGGCATAGTTGTATTTGTTCTTGTTGGCTGGTAGCTTTCAGGTTAGCTTTCTCAGTGCTCTTCTTTCTTCTCACTTCGTTTACCGTTTGCCATTGATTGTCTATCTTCAACCGAGTCTCTAATCTTATTGATCTGATTTTGTATGTATTCTGTTTGTTCTTATAGGTAGATGTTGGCTGATTTATTTTTGACCTTTTTAAGTTTCAGGGCATTGGTATTGGTTGGATTGTTCCTATTGCATTTGGAAGCAGTTTTCACGTCTGCAAACTTTTTTCTAACTGTTTATGTTTTCCATGGGACTCTTGGTTTAGCTCTTTGTTTAGTTAGTATGCATTCTGCTGCTGCTGCTTCTAAGTAAGTCATTGACGAAATTCTCATATTCGTCATTCGGAGTGGGTGTTTCTGACTTCTCTTGTAGTGCATCGCATTTGTTTCTTAGTGTTAATGCATATCTATCTCTAACATCCCTGTTATTAAGCCGGGACCAAGTCATAGTGTACAGTGGTTGTTTTTTGAACTGTATTTCTTCGTAGGCTCAGTCGTATCTTTACGGTGACAATTAGGTGATCAGGGGACACACTCTTGAAAGAGGAATATGCCACGCAATTCAATGCTATGTTATTCCATTTCTTATTTATTCCATTATTATTCCATTTCTTATTTCTACAGATATAAAATATCATTTACAACAGTGCTAAAAAATATGGCCATATGATGTTAATATCACGTATCCTTAGATTTTGGTAGAGCTCTTCAACGTCAAAAAGTTTTGTATTTAGCTGTTTACTTCTCATGAGAAAAATGTAAGTTTTTTTCCAGGAAAAGATATTTTGGAGTCATAGACTAAATAGTAACTAGTTATTCACTTGTTATTGTTGTCTGTTAGAAAAAGAGGAATAAGTTTGGCACAAGAAGTTTGTATGAAACTAAAATGGATAAATCAATCTTGTTAGGTATTCGTATCTTTAATTAAGAATTACTTGAGTTAACGCTTCTAAAATAGACATAGAAGCAAAGGAAAAAATCTGCAAAACACGAAGACATGACTGTCACACAGTTGTAAATCTGCAAAGAAATAACAGCTATATAACGAAAAAAATGTTATTATTTAGAATAAAACCAAAACAAGGAAATATGTTAAATGAAACATTCATAAAACCAAATATTTTGTTATGTAGAAATATATTTTCATGCATTCGTTTAAGATTTTATTCAAATCGAATGCATAAAAAAGGGAATACTTTTTTGTTTATCGATCGGATAATAATGAAGTGAAAAACAGTTAATTTTTTTCGGTCAGAATCGATTGATTGGTTTGAATTTTTTATTATATAAAAAAAAACGCTGGCCAAAATTCATAACACAAAGAATTATAAATATAGAATTACTATATTACTCTCTTGTAATATAGAATATTCTGTAAGAAAATTTGCGAACAATTTTATTATTGGAATAATGTTACCAAATACATGAAGTTATTGGACCTTAACTCCTAAAGACTAAAACTATCTATGCATGTATGTAGATTTATACAGGCCATAGTTTCGTATTGGGAATACGCAGTAATAGTTGCTAGAATTGCTAATGAGAAGCCGGCAGACAAAAAGACACAAAAATACAAGTGTGCTTACGCACACACATGTCTATCGTGGTGTGTAACAAATATTTTCGTCTTTTTAAATCTTTACACCAAAGTTTATTTCATGTACACGTCTAAAGACTAAGGCTCAACTATATCATATATTCTAGTTGTTCGCTGTAATTCTCTTCATGTCTTCTGGATTCTTTTTAGTATTTCAACCTATGTTAAGGGCTGTGATTTTGAAGATCTTGATTCTTCCTCTGATTTCCGAAATTCTCAGTCTTTTTTCCAGGCCTTTTAGAACCGTTCCAACCACACACACGATAACTGATATCACTAACATTTTCAGGTTTCACAGCTTTTTCAGCTCTCTGGCAAGATCCAAATTTTTGTCCAGTTTTTCTTTTCTTTTTATTCTATGGTGGTTTGGTGATCCATTGGTATCACAATGTCCCAGAAAATTTTTTGCCTCTCATTTTTTGGGTTATATTCTGGTTTGTGTATATATCATTTATCAGCACGGCAAAATTTTAGTTTCATACACAATTCCTATTGCATCACCTTTCTCCCCCAGTCATACATACTCGTGTATTCCTTTTCTGTCAGTTTACTGCATTCGCTTATCATTGTGATCAACTCTTTCATGTATTGAGATTCTGGGAAACTTTCTCCCTGTTTTAATTTGGATAGCAAAACTGATGAACCTGCCCGCAGAATTTACGAAGAAAAAAAAAAAAGAAGAAAAATATCTAATTGCCTGATTCAAACTAGTTTAAACGTTTTAAGGGTGCTGACTTATTCTTTGAAGTATATGATTATCGAGTACTAATTAAGATGATTTAAAACAGAAAGTAAAGGAAAAATCGACCCTTAATTCCCATAAACTTGCAGAAAACTTTTAATTATTGAAAAATAGCCCGTGAAGAGGAATACATAATCTTTAAAAGAAAACAGTTTACTAAAAAGCCAAAAAATACTTTTAATATATTCATTTTTATCTTAATTCAATTTATTTACGTCGGTGAAATTTTGCATCAAGTTTATAAGAATTGTTTCTTTTTCTTTTCTTGTTGTCAGTATTTTTTACTCTCCAGTATTTCAAGAGTATCAATTTAATGAGGATTGGGAATTTGTTGTAGAAAGTGATTGTAAATTGATGCTTGTAGTTTCAGTGATAAGTGCACTTCCTATGTACAAAAATCGAGTTTCTTTTTTTATTTTTTAAATTAAAGATCTATTAATCAAATCCAAGTTGTAGTAATATAGGTCCCTGTGGTCTACCGTAGCATCAAGCAAGTTATTTATTTTTACCTCCTTGTTATTTTTCTGTTGAACTTGTGTAAGATTATTCACTGATATATTTTTTGCTTTGATTAAAACAAAGTTTCTCATAAATTCCTTCTTCGGATTTTTGTTCGTTTTTGATTTTTTGTTGCTCCGTTTGTTATGTTAAGGCTGTTTAGTTTCTGTTCGGCCATGTTGGTTTTCGAGTTCGTTGGTAATATGCATTAAACAACTTAAAAAAGATAAAACAAACAATTAATTTAAATAAAAGCCAAACATTAACCGATACATATGTATATATATATTTATAGTCATCCACAGACCTGTTTTGTTCTATCAGAACTCTTCAGTGTGGCTAGACAGGCTAGATTCCCGGAGCTGGGATCGAAACCTAGCTGACTGAAATGCCAATCCAAGATTCTACCACTTAGTCACGAGGAAACAAGCGAAATATGTGCGTGTATGTGTATGTGTGTGTTTGTCAAAAAACTAACACTAAATAAGAGAGTTGGACTCACAATACAAATCTATCAAAATAGAGACACGAACTTTGAACCCGCCCAAAAAAGAAAGACGCTACTTAAACAATCAAACAATTAAACACACTGGAATCCTAGTGGCTAACGTGCTGGACTGCGATATTGGAGTAAGCGAGTTCGAACTGCATTCATGCTATTACGTTCAGGAAAGTTATGAATGCTTTTATCCCCACATCTATACGTTAAATATTACCCCGGCAGTCCTTCTACATGGGTGGCTTTGACATTAAATAATCCATGACGGTTGACAGGCCATTAAACAAAAGAACCAAACCAAACTATACCAAATATAAGTAAGTACTTATACTTACTCAAAAAGCCGCACAATCAATGCACTTGGGAGGGCAGATAGAAAATATTTTGATTAAACAGTATTTGCTTTTTAAATTTTGCAAAGCAATTACGAAGACTTGTAGGTCTAAAAATGACGCATAGTGAATATAAGTAGGCATAGATTCATTATAAATGTATTTCAACAACTGAAGAAAGGATTTGATTTTTAGATTTTAACAAATACACACTGGAAAACGATGGGAAATCATTTTTTTAGAAAAATTCAACTTAGAGCCTCTTTTGGACTATCCGACCACAAACCAACCATTTTGGACTCAATCAAAGAAAAAAAAAACAACTCATTTAATCACAATACAGATGCAACCACCCAAACATTCGAAATGGCACTGAAAGATGACATGAAAAAAACACACACACACACACACACACACACACACACACACACACACACACACACACACACACACACACACATGACACTGATCATATAAAAACGAAACAAAAACAATCTGAAGCTCTAATAGAACTCTCAACAAGAAAAGATCTGATCATAATACAAAAGCTGATAAAAGCGGAGAAACAATCATGTGTAACATCGATGAATATTTAAAAGGAGCCAACAACTAACTAAATAATGAAGAATTTTTCTACGAACTTCCACCGGATTCCTTCAAAAATCTTTAAAACATTATAAATCCATTAAATGATATAGTTCGAATAAATCTAACCAACAAAGAAACATAAGATTATTAAAATCCATCAAAGTAAAATTTGTTTGCTTCTATCTGCTTCCTAAAATACATAGAATGTCCTGGAAAATGGGTAATTTCCTTATCACACAATTAAACTATCGAACTACGTAAATCACAACATCCAACCACTTGCTAAGAAAATAAAGTCTAAATAAAGTCTAAATAAAGTCTGACTTCCGAAACAAAATCTGTGAAATTAAAACAACATCACAAGATTCTGTTCTGGACACAATGGACGTCCTATATTTTGTTATAAAATAAACAAGATATTTTTAGATTTGGGAGAACAACAAGAAAATTACAACCCCACTCCTACACTAACGTAACTCATATTAACATGAAACAACTTTAACTTCAACGGTCGACACTTAATACAAGCAAAAGGATGTACCATGTATAGCTTCTTTATGCACGACCATTAACATGGACAAGTTTTAAAACACCTTCCTACTTCTACCATGATATTAAGACTGTCTCTCTTACACACAACTCATTGATGAAATTTATCGTAGGCTCAGGCGGAAAAGCAGAACAAAACAATTTTCAAGCCTTTCCTATTTACAAGCAATTAGACTCAGAAGAAACTGCACAGATAACAACGAAATTTAAAAAAACAAACAAAGCGATGATTTAAAACAGCACTTTTCTGCACAGAGATATTCCTATTGGTAAATTGAAAACCAGATAACCAAAGCCACTTTTACATGTCGGCAGGATATTTTATAATTAAAAGCAAAAGTCAAGATGAATCGCATCCCACTCATAATAACATTTAACAATGTTCTCCCATTACTCGCTCAAATAATCCAGAACCGTTGGGACATTTTGAAAGTAAACAATTAAAAAATATTTTTCAACAACCAACTATACTGACATATCATCTACCAAATATGAAAATAAATAAATACATACTACAGCAAAGACAACAACACTGGAAGAATTATGATGATAATAAATTATTAGAAATTAAACCCACACAGGGGGAATGGAAGCAAAGCTTGAAAAAAACCCAAAAAGAGGAAATTACATTGTCTAGACTCCGGATAGGTCATACAAGGATAACACACTCTTATTTACTTGAAGGAAAAAAACAACCAATGTGTTATGCATGCCAGTCCAAATACACCTGAAACACATTCTCATAGAATACACCGACCTATCCAATATAAGAAAAACCTTCTTTAGTGCAAACAATATGAAGGAACTGTTCCAAAACACAGAAATAAATAATGAGATATTATTTCTAAAAACAATGAAGTTATACACAAAAATCTAAAGAAATTTACTATAAGACCAATTACTTCTATAAACCTTTACTTACTAGATATACTCTAACAAACTGATTCCTTCCGCAACCTGTTTCACAGGTATTTTTATGATCATGATTCCCTCCAAATAAACTCCTAATAAAAACAACAACAACAAATAACCAACTAATTATCTAAAGTTTATCATTAATTCCTAAGACCTCTTCTTTGAATTTCTTTTCAGACTTATTTTCCTTAACTTGATTCGGCATTAAATGACCGATGAGGTTGATATGCCGTAAAACAAAACAAACAAACAAACATCTACCAAACAATCTCAGAGAAATGACATGGGGCAGCAACATACTAAATTACAAAGCCATGCATCAGAAACCTACCATAAAATTCACTAAATTTTACCAACCATGTATTATTAAGTATAACTTATACGGCAAACACCTTCAATAAACCAACTCATTCAATATCTTCACAACTTAAAAGACTTTCAAAATTTATCACGAATCAATTTATTAACTGGACTGCACATACCACCAAAATCAATATGTTGGAAAGTCAGAATGATCACTTAATCTTACAATAAATCATTATAGATACAGAATGAAATCAATAGATTACAGAAAATTAATACTAGTAGAAAAAACTTGAAACACTGAAACGATCACGATTTTAACAGAGATGCAAAATCCCCCTTTATAGAAAAAAAAACTGCAAAAGACATAAACATGAAATCAATAACTGAAAAACTAGAAGAGAAATGGATAAAATGTCCTCAGACACATGTGCCATTTGGATTTAATATGAAAATGATCCTGCCTTGAAATACAATTTAGCAGTGGAATATATATATATATATATATATATATATATATATATATATATATATATACATACATACATACATATATATATATATATATATATATATATATATATATATATATATATATATATATATATATATAAACAAATAAACCTAGTGGTCAACCACTTAATTTGAAACGCACTCCTCCCAAACCGAATGAAAAATCCATTATTCAGGTGCCTTCAACACACACACACACACACACACACACACACACATATATATATATATATATATATATATATATATATATATATATAATATCAACTGAAGAAATGTGTACTAGAACGCAGTTTTCATTCAACAAATGAATCTGTCACCCGTTTATTTTTCGTCAATTCTCTTGTGACATATCAACTCCTTTGAAAACAACAAAAAATAAACTTTGCAATATAATTTTTTCAACAAAAACGTTGTCTCCTAACGAGGACCAAAGGTCACAACTTGTTGAGAATAATAAGAATATCAACTACATAAAATGAATTTTAATATGTGTCTTACCACTATATATATATATATATATATATATATATATATATATATATATATATATATATATATATATATAAGTGGCACACACTAATTTTCCTCATGTCATGTGTGGACTTCGTTTTTGTCAGATAGATCTAATCTCTGAAGAAACTATCCTTTAGTGAAACAAGTCGATTTAATTTTCCATACTGTCTTTTTCATGGTGATCATTCCAAATGAAAAGAAACAAAAGATTTATCTAAATTATTCTTGATTGTCTGAAAGCAGAAACCATATATATGTTCGAATATAATCCAAATAAGAAAGATGATAATAATGGAGTGAGTCCAAGAATGAGAAATGTCAAAGGCTATTATCATGCAGACCTATCCGTATAGAGAAATAATAGACGTCATCATTTGAGAGTCGTGAATGAAATACCCAGTGAAATTGTTAATGATGTTGTGTAGTAAAATCCTTACGTAAGAAAAGATGTTGTGTGGATCATGTAAGAAAATATATTGTTGAGATCAATTTTTCTGATGCTGATTTTAAATGACCTACTATCAACATCAGAATGTTTGTCAATAAAGCATCTGACTCATTTTGATCTCTTTATTCTGCAAAATAAGACAAGTATCCAGGACTCTTTATTCATTGGATCCTTTGAAATGCACAACTATCACGTGTACTGACAATCCTTTTAAAAATTCAGAAATAGTTTCGCAAAGACAGTAATAAAGACCAGGAAAGTCAGTTTTCTATAAATCATGCTTTGTCGTAATGAAACCAAATATGCCCTGGGCACCAATAAGACTACATTCAATATGCATATTAGGATAACCAACTATTAACTGGTCGTTTTACTGTCGTGGAATGAGTAGCTACACCATATGTCCATTTACTACTTTGGTGGATTCAATCCTCATCGGGGGAAGACACACACACCTGTTCTTTTGCTAGGCTATGTAAGATAAAGACCGAAAAATCACCAACTCGATGCTTCAGTTGGATACATTGCATATCGTAAGCTACGAGGATCATTAAATAAGTTTCCAGACTTTTTTCGCATGGGCACTTTTATTGATAGTACACACATAAAACTCTAGTCCCCTTCGAAGTAATCTCCTCCAGCTGCAATGCACTTGTTGTACCTTTCCAACAACTTCTGGAAGGCCCCATGGAAGTCCTCTTGTGTGAGCGTGTCAATGACCTTCTCACAGCCTCCTTCATCCCCTCAATTGTCTCATAACGACAGCCTGTGAGCTTAGGGAATAAGCAAAAGTCACAGGGAGCAAGGTCTCGACTATAGGGAGGCTGAGGAACTGTCTTGATACCCATCTTGGTCAAATAGTCTGTAACAAGGATGGAGTTGTGGACAGGTGCATTGTCCAGGTGGAAATGCCACTGACCTGATTTGAAGAGTGCTGGCCTCTTCCGACAGAATCTCTTCCTGAACCCCCTTAAAACCTCAACATAGTAATCCTAACTCTAACCTTTTAGCCAATCAACTGTGGTGTATTGACTTCCTTACTCCTTCCACACCTCTCATCATCCATCGCAGACTCCCTGCCTTCCTTAAAATTCACCAGCAGTGACAATCAGGTTTTAGTAGGGTGCATTCCAATTCCTGCTATAGCTGTTCATTTGAACGTGAAATCATAAAAATTGGTCAGTCGTCTTATAAGATGGATAGCAATAACATAGTGAATTTTCAAGAGTCTACGACAATTTTAAATGTCCGCACAAAAATGTCTGGAGACTTATTGAATACACCACGTATGTAATGTATCCAACTGAAGCATCGTTTATGAGTTCGATTCTCACTGTGTACCCAATATTTATGGCCATGTACAAAACTTAGTTCAACTTAGTAAATGAAAACCTCACATGTTGTAATGGTTAGCAAACTAGACTAGAAAACTGTTGCTCGTGAGTTTGTTTCTCTTTGGGTGTTCTAAACTTTTGGCTTTGTAAGCACAACTAAGTTAAATTACTGATGACAATTCGATGTGTTAGTTTTCTCCCTTGAATAATAAATTTTCCGCTTCAAAATGGCAATACTAAAGAAGCTCAATATAAAAAAGAAAGAAAGAAAGAAAATAGTGCAAAGTTAAACGCTTATTGTAAGTAGTGGAAATAGATTCATTGAATTTATTATTTCTAAAATGACATCATTAACTAAGAGAAATCAGAAAGCCGATCATAAAAGCAAAAAAAAAAAAAATAAATAAATAAAAAAAAATAAAAGAAATAAATAATAACGTTATACTGAAATTGTGAGGCTAAATATGGAATGAAAAAAATAATCTCAAAGAAGCAGCGACTAATGAAAAAATCAATTAAATCATTTTGTCAAATGTTATCTCTGACTTCAATTTCGGTTTCAACAAGCTTTTTCCATTTTCTATCAAATTTCTAATGTATGTCATTGCTAATACGAAAATTATATGCATGTATGTATGTATGTATGTATGTATGTTTGTGAAAGTGTATATGTGTGTGCGTGTGTGTGTGTGTGTGCGGGCACTTTCTGTTTTTATATTTCGTGTGTCAGTTTAGGAAGGAAATTACATAAGAACTGTCCCAAGAGCATCTGTTCATAAATGCATTTCGAGAACTTTTGACTGTCACTGGTTATTGTCTAGAAAGAAAAGGGGAAATGTTCAAGTCCAATAATTTAATATTATTGATTTATCGAATTTAGGAATTTCTTAACAGTAGAATGTCTGCTCCTAAATCATAAGTTCTTTTGTTAGGTATATATATATATGTGTGTGTGTGTGTGTGTGTGTGTGTGTCTGCGTGTGTGTGTGTGTGTGTGGTTAGGCAGCAGTCGTTCATTTAAGCATGTTTCATTAAACAATAAAGACAAATTTTGTTTGTATAACTTATTTAAGATCCTTTCAAGTTTTCTGATAAGCGTCTTAATTTCAGGTTGGAATTGGTAGATGAATTTCCCAAAATTGTCCCGAGCGCTTTTCCCGTGTTCCTATAGTATTCTATTTCCGTTGATAGCGTTCCCTTTTAAATAGCGTTCCGTTTTTAAATACATCAGTCGATCTGTTTTATCCAACTCTGCGTTCCCATATTTTCGTTATGGTATAAACTTTCAAAAACTTAAAAAAAAAAAAAAATACAAACACACCTTACACAAGCAAGCAACCCCTGATGATGGCCAATGAAGGGTCTGAATGCGCTCGGGACAATTTTGGGAAATTCATCTACCGATTCCAACGTGAAACTAGAACACTTATCAGAAAACTTGAAAGGATCTTAAATAAATTATACAGACAAAATTTGTCTTTATTATTTAATGAAACATATATATATATATATATATATATATATATATATATATATATATATATATATATTAGTTTTTAGATATATTCAATTGCATGGATGTTTATCACTGGTTTCATGCCGTCTTATCACCAAGCTGAGAAATATATTGGAAAAATTGAAAAAATTGAAAAATACAGTCAAAAGAATGTTCGTGTCTAACTCTTTGTGTGTGTGTGTGTGTGTGTGGATTACATTTGCGTATTAGTGTACTGCATTTGGTCTTTTGTAATATATATATATATATATATATATATATATATATATATATATATATATATATACTTCTTTTTTTATTATGCTTTTGTCTTAGTTATTTCATGCAGGGTAGTTGTTATTTAAAAAATAGACCTGTTATTACTGCTACAGCTGCTGCTGTTGTAAATAATAATAATCATAATAAAAATGAAAGACTGGACAAATACTTTGACCAAGCCAGAAACCTTAAAGTGTACCATGGCCCGATATGGATATGCGAAATGGACATATAATGTTCATATATATATATAACATAGAACATAGGATCACGAAACACGAAAAACAATTACGACTTCTCAGTTCAGGTACGAAACTTTTTATTACCTTTGAGTTTAAAGGTTCTTTGACATAAGGATATAGAGGCACAATCTTTCTATGCTGGCTTTTTCATCTCCCCCCCCCCATCTCGTGCGACACCTGTCCAAGGCCTCCGCGAGCAAGCGAAAGCCAACCGTCTTCCCCCGAGGCAGGTCTCATCTCAACTAACTTTCTTCAAATTCCCCAAATCCTCCGCGCGTTTCCGGTGCGTGGCGTCACCCGCACTCTGTAACCCCGTTTCCCATCTCGGGCTATTGTGACATCTCTGAGTGACTCATCCGCTCCATACACACGCGCGTGAACACCTGTGTTAATGTTCCACCTAAGTAACCCACGCACTGAGCCGAAAGGTTCTCAGCCTAACTAAACCAAAAGGCATAAACTGAAATCTCTCGGCCATTATATTACAAAAGGTTGTAACTCAAAAAGGCGACAATGATACGTATTATGATTAGTACTCTTGGAACAATTCCTAAGAACTTGTAAAATAGAGCCGGAGATAAGAGGATGTTTCCTGACTATCTAGACCACAGAAGAGTCTTGGAGACCTAAGAAGACTTCTTGTCACTCAAAATCTAGAGAAAAACCACTAGATAGAGTTGGTGTGAAAAAATTCGATATAATAATAATAATAATAATAATAATAATAATAATAATATATGCACAACCCAGCACCTGTCCTAGAAAATTACTCACATAAACTCCTATGGGACTTTAGCAGACAAACAGATCACCTAATCCCGGCTACAAGACCAGACCTCATAATAATAAACAAAAAAACAAAAACAAAAAGAGAATCTGTAAAATTGTCGACTTTGCTGTTCCGGCGGGCCACAGAATAAATCTGAAGGAAAGTGAAAAGAAGGATAAGTACCTCGACCTTGCTAGAGAATTAAAAAAAGCTGTGAAACATGAAAGTAACGATTGTGCCAATTGTGATTGGTGCGTTAGGCACAATAACTAAAGGATTATTAAAATGCCTGGAAGACTTGGGTGTTGGCGGACGGGTAGAGACTATCCAAACGACAGCATTGCTAAGAACGGCCAGAATTCTGAGACGAATCCTAGAGACTTGAGGAGACTTGCTGTCACTCAAACTCCAGTGAAAAACCATCAGCTAACACTGATGTGAAAAACTCTAAAGGAGTAAATAATAATAATAATAATAATAATAATAATAATAATAATAATAATATCAAACAACTACAGACCCATAACCTGACTACCTATGACGAGGAAAATATTAACACCACAAGTAAGAGAAGAGATTTACTTCTCACTGACAAGCCGCAGGTTGTTCCCTGAGGAGCAGAAAGGATGCTGCAAAGAATCCAGCGGCACAGAAGAGTTACTTTACATGGATGAACGCATCCTAAATAAGAGCAAAACCAGACGGAAAAACCTAGCTATGACCTGGACTGACTACAAAAAGGCATATGATATGGTTCCGCAAAGCTAGATAATAAACTACCTCAAAATGTACAAAATACCAGATGGAGTCACAAACTTTATCGAGAAAACCATGACAACTTGGAAAGTGGAATTGACAGCAGGAGGAAGAAGCTTGGCTGAAACAAAGATCCAAAGAGGTATATTTCAAGGAGAAGCACTATCACCGTTACTATACATAATTGCCATGATGCCACTTAAACCATGTACTAAGAAAATGCACAGCCGGATACAAACTTAGTAGATCACAAGAAAAGATCAATCACCTAATGTACATGGATGACATCAAACTATTTGCAAAAAATGAAAAAGAACTGGAAACTCTATTACACATAGTTAGAATATACAGTCAAGACATAGGAATGGAATTTGGTATAGAAAAATGTGCAGTGCTAGTAATGAAAACTGGCAAACATCCGACTGACGGAATGGAACTACCAAGTCGAGACAAAATTAGAACGCTCAGAGCAAAGGAAACCAACAAATATTTGTGAATCTTGGAGACTGACACCATCAAACAAGTGGAGATGAAAGACAAAATTAAGAAAGAATATCTCAGGAAAAACTAGAAAGCTACGCGAGACAAAACTCTGTAGCAGAAACCTTATCAAAGGAAAAATACCTGGGCTGTATCCCTCGTTAGATATCCCGGACCCTTTCTGAAGTGGACCAGAGAAGAACTTAAGCAAATTGACCAAAGAACAAGGAAACTAATGACCATACATAAGGCACTGCACCCCAGAGACGACGTTGACAGACTATATCTATCAAGAAAAGAGGGAGGGCGAGGAATGGCCAGCATTGAAGACAACGTTGGCGCATCGATACAACGATTCGAGGACTACGTAGAAAAACACAAAGGAGGACTGATTACATTAATCAAAAACGATACTGACAACACGGTAACCAACAGAATGACAATAACTAGGAAACAAAAATGGGAAGAATAACAACTCTATAGGCGCTTTAAACGACTAATGAACAACATCAAGCACGAGAAAACCTGGACGTGGCTAAGAAAAGGAAACTTGAAAAGAGAAAGAGAATCTCTCCTAATAGCAGCAGAAAACAACGCAATAAGAACCAATCATATCAAAGCGAGAATAGATAAGACTCAACAAAATAGCAAATGTAGGCTATGTGGTGACAGAGACAAAACGATATATCACATAATAAGCGAAAGCAGCAAATTAGCACAGTAGGAGTATGAGACTAGACAAGACGGGGTGGGTAAGGTGATCCACTGGGAGATATGCAAGAAATTGAAATTTGACCATACGAACAAATGGTATATGCACAACCCAGCAGCTGTCCTGGAGAATGACACACATAAACTATTATGGGACTTTGACATACAAACAGATCACCTGATATCGGCCAGAAGATCAGACCTAATAGTAATCAACAAAAAAAGAAAGAAAAAAAAAGAGAACTTGCAAAACTTTCAAGAGTAAAATAATAATAATGATAATGACCATATGAACAAATAGTACATGCACAAGTCAGAATCTGTCTTGGAAAATGAGACACACAAACTTCTCAGGGATTCTGAGATACAAACGGATCTTCTAATTTCGGCCAGACGACCAAACCTAGTGAGAGTCAACAAAATAAATAAATAAATAAATAAAAAAGAAAGACTAAAGAGAACCTGCCGAATTTTGAGCTTCGCAGTTCCGGCTTACCACTCGGTAAAACTGAAAAAAAAAAAGCGAAAAGAAAGATAAGTACCTAGACCTTGCTAGAGAATTGAAAAAACTATGGAACATGAAAGTAACGGTGATACCAATTGTAAATGGTGCGCTCGGTCGTCACACAAGAATTGATAAAGGAACTGGAGGACTTGGATATAAGAGAACGAATGGAGACCATACAAACTACAGCATTATTAAGGTCGACCAGAATACTGAGAAGTGTCCCGGAGACTTGAGGAGACTTGCTGTCACTCAAGCTCTAGTGAGAAATCATCAGCTAACTCTGCCATGAAAAAAAAATCTATAATAATGCGATTTTACGATACGAACAGATCTCGTAATCCCGGCCAGAAAACTTGAACTTGTTATAGTTAACAAAATTTAAAAAAAAGACCCAACCGAAGAGTGGACTTTGCCCTCCTGGTCGACCATAGAGGGAAAATAAAAGAAAACGAAAAGAGAGGCAAGTACTTAGACATTGCCAGAGAACTGAAAAAGCTATGGAACATCGAGATGAAAGGGATACATATTGCAATTCGAACCCTTGGAACAATTCCCAAAGGTTGGGTAATGGGACTGGAAGGGTTGGTAATCAGAGGACGTGAATAAACCATCGAAACTACAATATTAAGATCGACCAGAATACTGAGAAGAGTCCTGGAAATTTAAGGAGACTTGCCGCCACTCAGCTGGTGTGAAAAATTTGCAAGGAATAATAATAAAACTAATCAATGAAGAAAAAAAAGACTATAAGAGTTAGTTAATCTCTTTGTAATGTAGACAAAACTCAGTTTCAATTAAAAATTGGGAAGAGTTTCTTTGTCTGTTCTCCATGAATTTAGTATATTCAATTATTGAATCCAAGAAAAAGTTTTAACCTATTTTTTACCTTCATCATGAGGAAAGAGAGAGGTCTTTAATAATACAAAATACAAAAATCAGTGAGAAGCCATATTGCTGCAAGATGTAACTAACTGTACAAGATTTTGATAAAAAAAACCCAACTTTTCAAACCAAGAAAAAGCGAATTATTTTTCTAAAAGAATTATTCACATTTAATTGAAGATGACTAATTAGGTATTTATGTAATTCTTGAAGCTCGAGATATTAAACAGTTATTTGGCATTATAATTTAATTGGGATTTACAATTTTGACAGGAAAAAAGTTTAGATCACCTGTTACTTAATTTTTTATAAAAATAATTATCTTTTCTAATCATGCAGCAGAGATTTTAATTTACAAAGAAGATTGTAAAATAAACATCGTTTAGAAAAACAAAATAAGTAGAATGTATTTTTGCCATTTGTTTCTTTATCTCAACTTCTTTTGGATTTATGTCTTGAACACTTTCTGGTGAAGACGACTACTTCAGCTAGTTGAAAATATTGCATTTTCAATTGAGATAGTGAGTTATTAAATCTTCATTTACCTATAAACATCTTTCATTTGGCATTTGTGTCCATGTAACGTTCGATGTTTTACTCTCGTCTAATTACCAAAACACATGCCAGGATTCATAGCAAAGAAAGAAAAATCTTATCAATAGATCGAAATTTCATTAAACCGTACCAATCGTAATTCCTAATGAGAAAAAACTGAAAAAGATAATTAGTACAAGAATCAGTGAAATAAACATAGAGAAAACGTTATAAGAATCAGAAAACACTATTTTCTCACGAATAAAAATTTATACTGACTGACTTATTAAACGTTTTCTCGATTTGAATGTTATTAAGATATCTTATCTGACAAGTTAGTAAACAATACAAATATTTAAAGCGTGGATTTATCTTTGTTATATTCATGTATGGTAATATAGAGAAGGAGGAGGAGGAGAAGAAGAGGAGGAGGAGGAGGAGAGAGAGAGAGAGAGAGAGAGAGAGAGAGAAGAACAACAACTCGATACTCAACAATGTCGAACTGCCAGCTATTTAGAGAGGTGGAAAATGGTAGGATATAATAATAATAATAATAATAATAATAATAATAATAATAATAATAATAGAATGAGATGGAATTCATATATAAAAATGCCTGAGGGATTTTTTTCCTTGAATAAATTCAGAGGACTTACAAAGAAACTAAGTTGTTGAGAGTCTATTGTATGGTGTTGAGTTCCGGGCAAATTCCTGGATAACCTGTTTTGGGCAATCATTTGGTGTGTATATGAGATAAGATGTCTAGGAAACTACCGTCTGTTGGAGACATGCAGGGGCTGCGAGAATGAGAACTGCTCATTGTGAAATGCAGAGGGTTATTTATATGCTTTCAGTGGGATGAAGAATGCGTCAACAGTTTCAATCTGTAGTGCCTCCAATTGGCTCAAAAAGGTTTAATTCCTTCTAACCTGATTGTTCACCCCTACTTTTGCCAGTCAGACACCGACCTCGAAGGGCCAACAAAGCGTGTGCCATTTTTTGGCGAAGATAAAGAGTTTATCAATTATAACGATATTTAATAAACAATGTAACATCTTTAATTTATGATGTTGATTCCCAGGAAATTAGCCGTTTGTTGTTTTTATTTTGAATATAAGTATACATTAATGTTTACATGATTGATTGATGGATAGATTTTAACAACGTGTCAACCCGTCAGGGGCTATTTAATGCTTTGAGGATTAGAGAATAACAACATCGTTTCCGTATATATCTACATTTGATGCTGCATCATATCGTCTTTAAATCTATATCTGATTGAAAACAGACATCTAAATTTACAATTCACTGGATCTGATAAAAAACAAAATCCTTGTTATCGGGAAAGGAAACTATGTAGAAAATAAAATGGAAAACAAAATAATACTGATATTGTTTTTTTAGATAAAAAAAAAAGTTATGCTCAATGAATTTAAAATTCATTGAGTTTCTAAAACTATTATGACTTGAGAGATTTTTTTAGGTTATTTTTAGTCGGAAGAGAAAATTGATATAATCAAATGATACGAAGTAGATTTTGGGGTATTGATCAAATACCCATGTACACCTACTTCTCGGTAGGCTTTTTAAAAATACAATTTCATTTATTTTTACCATTATTTTTTTTATACAATCAAATTTGCACATCTCTTTTTTTTTATCAGCGCAGGAAATTAGCTCGAATAACTCTTATAGTATCCAGTTATTCTTTATTGGGTGAATGAACTGTGAAAAATTCGAAAACACGTCGAGCAATCTTTAAGCATATCAAACTATATTAAAAGATAAATTCATGAATTGCTGTTTGAAAGTGAAATGCTAGTTGATTGATGTATTTTCATCAGTCATCAGTTTTTTTTTAAAAACCCAAAGATATTGATAGTATGCCTAGCCGAATTTTTGAGGTTATCAAAGCTAACGGCGGATTTACAAAATATCAAATAAAAAATTAGCCTTTATATTCTATAGTTTTGCTCATTGGTCCTATATTTATGTCAAAACAAAATTTTAAAATTAAGCATGAATGCAAATATACATATAAGAAATTAATTAGAATTTCTTCTTATTTAAAATTTATTTGTCTTTATGCCTTATCTTTCATATATTTGATTTTCACAATTTAAAAATTGTAAACAATATCTTTTTCTTCATCTTTTAGGGTGGTCTTATATTTTTGTTCAGGGGTGTATACATATAAACAAGATTCAGTATTAAATAACAAACTATGGTTTGATGTGCCATAAAACACGACCAAACACATTTTATTGTGGCTTATTATTAGTTGATTGATAAGTTGAATTCGTATTTGTTAGGATTACTTGATTAGTAGGATGACTAATGTTAAATTGCCATACTTGAAACTATTTAACCGTGTGAAAACAAATAATTATATAATTATTAGTGCAAGATAATCATACTAGAAATACTTTAACTGTATGCAAATAAATAATTAATACTAAAAAGTCTTGAATAAAAATACTTGGAAACCTTTAACTGTATGCATAAATGTGCTTAGGCTTATCTAGAAACTATTCATTTATAAATCACACACACACACACACACACACACACACATATATATATATATATATATATATATAGAGAGAGAGAGAGAGAGAGAGTTTGATATTGAATAACCCATAAAGGTTGATAGGCCAACTAAACAAATAATATTCCTGTAGTGGACAAAACTCATTTAAAAAATAAACATTTTAAAAAGATGTTGTTAATACATCAGCCGTTTCAAGTGGTGTGTCTGTTATTTTACCTGTCAAGTCATTTTTTACTGTATTATCGTTTTTATGAATTTTTAAGTTTTGTTTTTATATATGTGAATAACAGTTTACAATTGTGTTTGATATTTTTAACAATTTTATTTTGTTGTTTAGATTTTTTATTTAATTCCAATTTTTCATATTCATTTTGCTTTTGATAGTTTTCCATGTAAGGTAGAATTCCAAATTTTTTTTCCAAGCTTGGTATTTTACTTTTCTTTCACAAGATAGCCGATTACTGTCTAAAGGTAATTTTTCAAATGAATCCCCTTGATTAGAAAATGAAATAACTTCAGGAATAATTCATTATTTATTTTATCTATTTATCTTATTCTACACACATTTCATTCAAATCAAGAGTATAAGAACTGAAATTCCATTCAATGTTATCTCCCTTTTCTGACAATAATCTTTCTGAAAGTTTAAAACAATTTTTTTTTATATATTCAAAATCAGGTTTCACTTTAATTTTGATTTCGATACACGTATAATCAGATTTACATGCTATTAAACTTATATCTCCTACAATATCTCCTATCAAACATTTATTTTTCGTTTTGTATTCTAAAATGTTGACTAACTGAATTTAAAGGAGATACAAAAAACTTTGGCCCAATGTGTAGAGTGTTCGCCAATGGTCCGGAAGACCTGGGTTCAATCCCAGTTCGCGTCAAAATGGTATTTGATACCTACTTACTTAATTATAAGGAATGTATCAAGGGTAACATGGAGCAATCCAGGGAAAGGAGTAGCGCCCTCCCCTACACCTCGGTGTAGTTGCTATTGAAAGTCAAGACGACGACTACATTAAATAAATTGAAAGTTCATTAAATTTTCAAAACTATATATTCAGTAGTTTCGTATAACTTAACTCTTACGGAATCGCTACTGACAAGATAGAGTTCAGAATGAAGGAATCGTTCTACAGTAAAATAAAGAGCTGTGATTCATGTCTTGGTTTTTTACAAAACTATATACGTGTGGTTTAACAATCTCCTACATGTATGTGTATGTGTCTGTGTGTGTGTGTACGTACATATATTTCGTGACAATAATAAAGAGTTATAAAAGCAATGGAACATTTTTGTTGTTGATATAGTTATTTAAGAACTCGGTAGCAAATGTTCCGTTTTAGTGGAAGTGTCAAATGACATTTCAAGGCAAATTAAAAAAAAAAAGAATGAACTGATAAGACGTATCCTCCTCTGTTTCAACAAAAATTCTGTCGGTAAGGACACCAAATATTGTAAGACATTGAATAAACTTGACTCTGGCGAAAACAATGAACAGAAAAGGAGAACAATCAATTCTTGTGGACTGAACAAAATTTCGCTACGTTCACCGAAAAATATTAGAAATTGCAACAGGCAAAACGCAGTGATTATACAACCAAGATAAAGATACTCGTCTGAATGTATCAGGGAATAACATTGCACCAAACTCAGCCAAGTAAATTTTTGAAGGAGGCTTCATTTGAAAAAAATTGATAATCTCTTTATTTCTCATAAAAAATCTGTTTTAAACAAAAGTTGAAAATCAACACGTTGAAAATCTGAAACATTTTTAGATTTTTATTTCAATAAGAAGCTTGTGTAAAGCTTTTTATCTCAATAAGAAGCTTGTGCAAAGCTTTTTTTTCTTCTTTTATCTCAATAAAGCTTGTGCAAAGCTTTTTATTTCAATAAGCTTGAGCAAAGCATCGTCTTATAAGCTGTCTCTAAAAACATTAACCTCTTAAATAAAGAAAAGTGGATGCCCAATTTGGGGGGGGGGCGGAGAGAGAGAGAGAGAGAGAGAGAGAGAGAGAGAGAGAGAGAGAGAGAGAGAGAGAGAAAACCTGAATCTTGAAAATAATCAGTTGGAACTCAGTATCCAATTGATTTTTGATTGCAGGAATTTGATATTTTGAAATTGTTAAAAAAATGTTACTGATGAAAAATGTTATTTTATAAGTTGACAAAGAAACATCTATCACATTTGAAAAAATCATATTAGTTGATTATCTTTTGATCTGATCCTTTTTTTCTCCCAGTAAATGGATTATTGGGATCATTTTAGATTGTTTTGGAAAAAATAAATGTACCCCTGGTGGAACCTGGATCAGCTCATGTATCAAGCTATTTGTTTTGATTTCTTTGTTTAATGTCATATTAACCTTCGTGGGTTATTTAATACCAAAGTAATCTTTATTGAAGAACATTAATGGTATTACTTAACCCATTGATGTGGGATAGGAAGGTTCATGCCTTTCTTAAGGGTATTAGTTCGAAAGTAAACGTTCTAGCGAGATGATGTAATGGACATCAAGCATTTAAAAATGATACTCTTTATGTAAATTTCTAATTGAAGTAAAACTATCCAAATTTATAAAACGCTGTGTGTATCAACACACACACACACACACACACACACACACGTACATATATATATATTGTGACGTAGAATTTTTCACTGAATGAGCAGATACTCCTCTGAAATTTGGCAGAAACTTCAGGGAGCGACATTTCAGCCATCGGCACAGCGTACAAATATATGAGTTTACGAATTTGAATCGATTCGTAAGTAAATACTCCTGCTGATATAATGAGTCAGTCTTTATTCTTTTTTGTTTCCAAGGAAAAATATCTTATCTGATATAATTTTACAGTTGGATTTAAAAGCCCTCATTAAAAAAAATTCTGTTCCATCTAGGTATAAAGAATTCTTTATCTACTGAATTGGACAATTACATTTACATACATCAAACAAATCGTCCCTAACAGTACGGTTATCGACATAGAAAATGGAATCGGTGATCCGAGATCAAATCCTGGACGAGGCTGTTTGTATTTCATTGCATATTTTTGGGAAATGAATCATTTTCAGTTTTTTGGTTGTAATTTGTTTTTAATGATTTTTGTTGTGTCAAATATATTTTTCATTTTCTCATTTTTTTAGAGTTGATGAAATGTAAAACATTTCTGACACAAACAAAATTCATCAAAAGCAAAGGACAACTAAAAACTTAAATCACACTCTAACCTCATCTAAATTTGTGGAACATACAACATATAGATTCTCAAAATCTAAAAATAGAAGATGTGGAGTAAGTAATATAATCATAGAAGGAAAACCGTATACTTTCGAAAACCCCCAAAACAATATTCATAATAAGCAGAAATTAAGCTGCAATTAAAAAAAAATAGTCTACATAATCAAATGAATAAGTTGCAATGAGATATACACTGGCTGCACTCAAGCACAAAACAATGAGTCTCTTTACATGAAAGTAACATCAAAATACCGGAAAATTGAAAACTTTAAGTATCAAAACACCTTTATGAATCTAGCATGGGTGACTTTAAATAATGCCCACATACTAGACTGATGACTACTCGTTACTCAAAATAAAAGAAATCATTGATAGGCTCTGCTTAATGATGGTTTACATCTAACCGCACACGTACAAACACACACACACAAACACACACACACACACAAACAAATACACACGCACTCACACATATACACTTATACCAATTAGCTTAAAAACACATCTATGTATGGGGTCAAATGCATTCTCAAACAATAAGTCCACTCAATGCTTTTGAAAATATGTATGTGTATGTATACGAAAGTTTGGTTTCAGGTTCTTTATTTTTAATGGCATATCAACCTTCATGGGTCATTAATGCCAAAAGCATCCTTGTAGAAGAAAAGCAGTGACATTAACCAATACATGAGTAGAAAAGTGTTTATACCTTTCCCAAGGGTAGTATACATAAGTTTGCATAACTATATACGTTTATATATATATATAAAATATATATATATATATATATCCCTGTATGAATGTATAATATATGTATATATAAATATTTAGATGATTAAAAGGTAAGAGGAAGGAAAAGGAAAATGAAGGACAAAATCCACCCAATACTCGTGAAAATATACGAGTGTATGTATACACGAGTGTGCACACATGTGTACGTGTATATACACAGGATACATTTATATTGATTAGAAAATAAACCATACCAACAACTGAATTAAAAGGAAACAAAATATGGGAACGAAGAGAACATAAGAGAAAAGCAGAATTGATAAGCAGCATGGGACAAGAGTTAGGACCCGATGGACTGAAAGCGAAAATACACCTTGATTTACTCAGAGCAACACTATAAAAAGTACGAAATAGGAAAACGCTAGGCCATGATGGAATACATGGACTCTGGTTCCAGAAAGAGTATAGGACTAGATACGACTGTGTGGGCACGGAGATCAACTAAGAATTGTGAAAGAAATTGAAATTTGATCATACGAACAAATGGTATATGCATAACTCAATATCTATCCCGGAGAATGAGACACACATACTTCTATGAGATTTTGACATACAAACGGGTCACCTAATCTTGGCCAGACGACCAGACAGACCGTATAATAATCAAAAAAATAAGAGAACTTGAAGAATTGTGTACTTTGCTGTCCAGGCTGACCACAGAGTAAAATTGAAAGAAAGTGAAAAGAATCATAAGTACCTCGACCTTGTTAGGGTAGGGAATTGAAAAAATTGTCGGGCATGAAACTGACATTTATACAATTTATAATTGCTGCTCTTGAAACAGTCACCAAAGGACTATTAAAGGGACTGGAGGACTTGGAAATGAGAGGACAAGTGGAGACTATCTAAACTGATGCATTATTGAGATCGGCCAGAATACTGAGAAGAGTCCTGAAGACTTGAAGAGACTTGCTGTCACTCAAGCTCCAGGGAAAGACAATCAACTAACGCTGATGTGAAAATCTCTTAAGGAATAAATAATAATAAAGCTAGATAATAAATATGAAATCAAATGAAGATCTATTTATACAAAAGTACTAACAGATCTTTACGATAAAGCTTATTTCATTTGTTGGGTTAAAAACTTTGACTTCGCAGTTATTCAATATATAAGGGTCGGCTGAAAAGTTCATAAGCTGATCAATATAGTCTCGTGAATGTGACCAAATTAGGTTTATTGTTCAATACAGTAAGCCCTTTGAGTTCCACCCACTTCTTCCAGTGGTGCTGCAGTGTTTGAAACCCAGAAGTAAAAAGTCATTTACAGTTCATCATATGAAGTTGTTCGGTAATTAAATTTTTAGCATACCACCAACGTATCAATTATATCAATGTATAATTTCTGATTCAGATGTGATAATGGTGAATACAAGAATTGACATAATGATAATTTTTGGATTTTATCTTAAACTCGGCTCCCAAACCTCTGAAGCTGCTCATTGAATTCGGTTAGTGGAAGGAAATGAAGCAATATTTGACCATATAGCTCAAAATTGTTTTGTGTGTTTTAAGGGCGGTGACTTGTCCCTTGAAATAAACCCCAAATAGACAACCATCATTTGTCGAACGGAGAGAACAGGCAGATCTCTTGCACTTGGAAACACGTAGAAGAGCTAAAATTTAAAAATGTATGTAGAGAAAAATATAGGATCCCCACATACACACAAAAGCAAAAATATTTTTGATATAATTTATTTTCTCATGAAATACCTAAAATACAAACGTTATTTTTATTTTCTATTAATAATTCGCACAATGAATGACACTAATTATATAAACTCTATTTTAATTTTGATTCTTGAAAATAATTTAAATGTTGGACAAACAAACAACCTATGTGTTATAAGTATATATGTCTATTCTAAAATGCTGGCTCATTTGAAAATTATTGTCACTTTCATAAAAAATACAAAAAAGCTCACACTGAGCCATTTGGGTCGACTGGTTCTCTGTATTTGATTATAAAAAGTTGATGTAAGAAGATTATCAAAACGAAGATACTCAAAGAAGCATGACAAAAAAATGATAATAATAATAATTAGACAACCCTCAATCGATTGCATTATGGCAATGCTAAAGATCAATATCTGATGTTTAGTTCAGTGATAATCGATATTTCTTGATGTCTATAGAAATGTAATTTTTGAAATTCCAGCTCACGTTATTCAAGTCAGAGCCCTCTTTGAAGTGCAGTCATTGATATGATAGTGTCACAAGTGATTGATAGTGAATTTAAATCTTCACAATTCATCATAAATGTTATCTTCACTAAAAGAACTGCTACAATAGAACGACCACTAAAACTCCCAAGTTGGTAAATCCGTGGAAAAACTCAATACACGTGTCTGTTCAAGTATATTTATTTAAGTATGCGGTATTCAGCGACTAATTAGGTTAAGATTTGATAAATAGGCCCGTTTTAGATTCTGTACGGCCACTTACATCTAATCTTCTAAACCATCCAAATAAAACGAACACGATATACTGGGAAATGCTCGAGAAGTAAGGGCGAATTTATATGCAACGTTTTCCCATGGACTACTACACAGGAAACACCAGTGTTGGCTGATCAGTAAAAACTTAGATCTGTGTGGACACTGGATGTTGTCTAGAGGACCAACAAAGAGCGGTGGCCAAGAGAGACAGGATGGCCAGAGAGAGAGAGAGAGAGAGAGAGAGAGAGAGAGAGAGTGAGAGAAAGAGAGAGAGTGTGTGTGTATGTCGGTAAGCCTTGATGATAATGATGATGATGATGATGATGAGTATTTGCTTTTTTAAAAGACATTCGAATCTATGTTGAATATTTCTTAATTCTTTACAGATATCTTCGTTAAATGTTCACTGCAAAAGCACATAGCATTTTAATATCATCTTTCCTCTGTCACCAAATAAATCAATGGTGGTATTCATAATAAAAGCAACAATAATAATGATAATAAATGTCAACTATATAGAGATTACGATGCAACAGTTAGTTATCAGGTGAAAGTATCAAAACGGACATGGCTTGATAAGAACGCTGATTCATTGCTAAATTAGGAAACCACTTCCCCATGCAAACAAATATCATGAGCTCAAATTGCATATTGTCTGGGGGAACGTAGGGTAACATTTTTGTGCACTCTGGAATTCAAAGGAATTGCCTAATCCAGGCTAAAAGACTTGATGTAGTCATTGTAGACAAAGAAAAAATATGCTGAATTATGTCGGTAGACGTTTCAGTAGACTCCAAATAGAAAAAAAAGTTTGATCAATACCAAAAGAACAGAGAAAATTGCGGAATATGATTCGAAATACTCTGAACGCTTCTAAAACATCTTGTAAAATGTTTGAAAGAATTGTAAAACTGTTTAGAATTGAAACTATTCAAACTACAGCTTCATTGAAATCCCTGAAAGTCTAAGAGAAATGCTAGAGTATTTATAAGACCCGCCGTCACTTGATACTTTTAAGAATCGTAATCAAATAATGCTGATTCAAAAATTCATTAAAATTATTAAAAGCAGGTTATAACTGACCGAATTCAGTGAATGGATGTAAAATATTTAAAAAAAAAACCCTGTTATTCTTTCTGCTCAGTCGATAATTAAGAAGTGGAAAATAATTGAGAAATTCTACACCAATGTCTTACTGCTTATCAGGTATCTCAATCTTATTCCGATACAATGAAATCATGTTTCTTTTACAATCAGACAATCCAAATTACACAGTGATTTATTTAGCAGTTAAATTAACACGAAGCTATATTTTATGAAAGTGATTTGTGCTAAAGAAACATGAACACCAACTGCTGCTGCTGCTGCTGCTGCTTAGTAAAAAGAGAAAAAAAATCGAAAAAAAAAAAAAAATCAAATAAATTGTGGGTAGTTTCTCAGATAATTGTCCATTTTGAAAAAGTTGACATTTCGTAAAATGAGTCAGATCATTTCTTGTTCAGCAGGACCAAAGCATCCATATTGTAGAACGGTAAAAAGATATTACTGAGCTACTCAACGTAAGGAAAGAAAATCGTTAAAAAATATCAGAGAAGAAAACATCTGATTTCACACGAGGACAAACATCCGGGTTCTAATCTTTCACTGATATTTTTTTAAGTTCACCATAATAAACATAAATAATTGGTAGGTCATTTTCTTAAAATCTACAAGACAAAAAAAAAAAAAAAAAAAGAAAGAAAGAAAAGTCTTCAGTTTAATCAAGTTGTATATTTTTATCGTTTAGGGTTTTCGGACTTCATCTTTATTTCCACAACGTTTCGGCCGATATGTCCTCCGGACTTCTTCAGGCGTTTGTTGAACTCGGGAACCTTCACGGAACTTCGAACTACGTCCTTTATTGAATCAACGAGGGTCGTCTGTTCTGATTCCGTTAGCCATAACCGGATACAAGTGTTAAGTATTCCTGTATCAGGATTGAACCTGCAAACTTCAGATGATTGTCTCCTTAGGAAATCAACGCCTTTAACCGTTACGCTATGTGTCCTGCTGGACAATTCATAGTGAATTTTTGGGACTTATAAACTTAATGTTCATACTTGACAAGGATTACTACTATTATGTATGATTTTTTACCAATAAAGGACGTAGTTCAAAGTTCCGTAAAGGTTTCCGAGTTCGACAAACACCTGAAGAAAGCCGGAGGACATATCGACCAAAACGTTGTAGAAATAACAATAAAAATGAAGACAATAGTCCGAAAACTATTTACGATAAAGATTATCAAGCTTCGTCTCAGAAATTTGTGTATGTTACAACATAATGCTATTTAATTTCATTTTGTCTCTATAATATTTTTTTTTGAAAAAGTAAACGCCTTTTAGCGTCATTTATGTTGATGGCTAATCGTTGAATTGGAAACGAGAAACCTTCCTCATCCCACAAAAACTTTTGTCAAGCGTCGGGACCCCTGTTGTTTTGTTCTATTTGTTCAGCCTCTGAGATCGTGGTAGGACGTGAAAATGGTTGACGGACACAATGAGCTTACTTGTTCTTGTAGGAACAAGCCCTTCCCATATCTTTGAATCGTTCCTCGACCTCCCTTTACGCGAACACTTGTTTCCTCATGTTTCAGTTATTAAAAGAGAGGGTGAATCGAAAAATCAATCATCTTTTATTAGGGTTTAAAGAACACCCGACCCCCACATCCTCCTCCCGTAGGATTCATTGTCCGGCCAGCTCTTGTTACCACGTACAAGATGGCTGTTTTAGTCTTGTGACCTTGGCAAGAACTAGTTAACTTCTGTTTTCAACCTGAGGTGCTTAGTCAAGCATCGTATCTCACTGGACGAAATACTGAACTGTATCAAGTCATTTTTTTATAACTATTCACATCCTAATTCCCTAATTATTTTACAATTTGTTTGAAGGAGATTATCATTTTTGTGTATAAATTATTGTCTTGATATATTGCTTTGCGTTATTATAAGTAAAGTTGGCGACCGTTGTCGAGGGTGACCAGAAGGCTCCCTTTTCAATAGCTACTACACCGAGGTGTTGGGGAGGGCGCTACTCCTTTCCCTTGATTGCTCCATTTTATCCTCAATACGTACCTTATATTGCTGAGTGTTAAGCAAGGAGGTATCAAGTACCATTTTAAAAATCTTTGGTATGACGCGACCTGGGATTGAACCCAGGTCTCCCGAATCATTGGCGAACACTCTACCCATTGGGCCAATGTATGTATTTTACTACGAAATATTTGAATTCAAATAACATTTTAAAACAAAACATCACACAAGTTTCCGAAGCTCTTTTTGGGGACTGTTCTTTATCATAAAACCTACAAATAAAGCAAAACAAAACAAAACAAAAAACAAAACAAAACAAAAAACAAAACAAAACAAAAAATAAAACAAAACAAAAACAGCGTTTGAATTTCGGTCTCTCTTTATTGTTATAACCAGTGGCTTCCCAGAAATTTCGAAATTAGCCGTAATAATTAATTAGTCGTAATTTTCTACATATAATAACGAATTACAATCAAAAGTTTCAATCAGCTGTGTGTAGGCTTGTGTGAGTACATATATGCATGCAGTTAGGATGGTGTAACAGGATTAGCGAGATTATCTCGAAGATTAAATTGTCTGTATATCAAACTCAATCTTTATTGATTATCCATCAATTAAGTCTTGTAGAAACAATAAAGAAAGCGTTGTAAATAACCACCACAAACATTCAGCAAGCCAAGAGGAGCATTTTGTACAACAGTAAAAAATAAACAGCTTAATGAAAGCTTAATCTTAAGCTTCTCGTCAGTGCCAGTAATTAGGGTGCTAGTCTTGTAGATCATAAAAATTTTAAGGTGAATTTGTTCTTTACTGAGTGCCTCATTAATTTGACCTTGTCCTTGACGAAACAAACTTTGTAGTTGAAATAATAATTTCTCATTGGTGCTATAGGTTAACGTTCGAGCCCGGTTAAAAGCTAAAATTTTGAATGCTAATTTTCCAGCTAGAAAGGCTCTTTAATTTGGAAGACTAATACAATACGTTATTCCAAACCGATATTTTATTTCATTTAGCCTCATGCCAGATAGAAAAAGTTGAAAAATATAAATATATGCGTAAATATCTAGATGTGGGTGGGTGC
Organism: Sepioteuthis lessoniana; assembly: GCA_963585895.1. Classification (NCBI taxonomy): domain Eukaryota; kingdom Metazoa; phylum Mollusca; class Cephalopoda; order Myopsida; family Loliginidae; genus Sepioteuthis; species Sepioteuthis lessoniana. The sequence continues at coordinate 161,239,494 of OY757904.1, read as the reverse complement.
CACAAAAGATCATAATTATGCGAAAAAGAAATCTAAATATCGTGCCAAAAAATTGGCCACTTACGATTTAAATATTTTCTTTTCTTAATTTTGAAATATAAAACTGCAGCGGCCAGTCAGCATGGGTTAGAATATGCTGACTATGACCCTCTGAAATGGGATGTCCTGAGTATGATACTAAACAGCATCTGATGCTGAGGAACCAATTCTAGAGTTCTTGGAAGTATGGAGTACACTTTCATTTTTATTACTCCCAGGCTCACTTTGACCCCAAATGGTAGTTTCTATTAGGAACCCGTTGATGAATCAAAAGTACTTATTTGTAAATTATTAGCATTAGATAGGAATACTTGATATCATGTAACCGTGTGCAAATTATTAGTATTAGATAGGAACACTTGATATATAACTGTGAACAAATTATTCGTATTAGATTGGAATACTTGATATCATATAACCGTGTGCAAATTATTTCTATAAGATAGAAATACTTGATATCATATAATCATGTACAAAAAATTTAGAAACTACACAAGAACTGTAAATATGAAGTAAAATGTACACAATTCCCTAACCTCTAGGCATAAAATAACCCCAGATGGTTTGACATGGCATTGAAATCAATCAATCATTCAATCTAAATGTTCATCAACTTTAAATCGAAGAAGGAATTTATTGGAGAAAGAAGAAATTATTATCAATCCTATTTACCAACCCCTCCGCTCGGGCAGGATATGACACAAGGTCAATTTTTAAGCGGAGTTTAACAGGTTTGAATTCAGAGTATTCCTTCTCCTAGACTAGTAGTAATTATTATCAATAGATTATACAATCGTTAGTAAATGTTGCAACATATTTTCTTCTATTTAAAAACTTTTTGTTCATGACATAATATTTTTGTCAAGTGATATTCATTCCAGAAACTCGTTAGTTTCTGTGTTTGGCGAATGTTTTCAGGTGTAGTACAATTGCATAAGGGGATTGTAGAGATGAAACGATCATCAAAATAAATAGGGGATGGGTAGGGGGATGATCTAAATGGATCTCCACTTTTACAACTTGTTTTCCTGTCTTGCCGATCGTTTACAAATTCAGCAACAAGACGGAACAGTGTGATACTTGGTCACTGAACTAGTCAGGAAGATCTGGCAACTTTGTCAGAGGAAATAATAATTCTTCGAGAAAAAAATCCTCTAAAAACATGCCTGGACTGGAGAGGAAGATAGGGGTGGGGCGAAGTTGGAAGGTGATGTCGGCAGTTTTTTTTTTTTTTTGTGAATAGGCCTATTTCGTTCTGTTTGTTTTCTGATCGAACATTTTGACGGTAAGAAATTTGTTCATTGTCATTGAACGAAGTCCATTTCACCAAATACAACCTTGTAGGACTTGACATCAATAAACTTTGTCTGTCGACAAATCGATAACCAAATAAATCAATTGAAGAATGAACCATGTCTACAGGAACAAAAAAAAGCGGTGTAGAGAATTGTTTGTTGAGAATGTCAGAGAAATAGTTCCGAATAAAAGACAGGCCTAAGTTGATTTGTTTAGGAGAAAAAAGTGTCGATTCTTCAAACTAGAGTTTTTATTGACTATCTAAAGTTAGTATGACAGGTGGTTGCAATTTTCGCCTATTTAGTGAATATAGGATCCACTTCTCAACAGATAAGCCTTTAACGTTATTTACTATGCTTACTTATGACAAAAGAGCGGAAATATAGAGCTCTTTTTTAGAATCTAAGCCAGTATTGATGTTATGCAAAGAACGTGGTAGCCAGAAGAAACTTTATAGTTATCTACTAAGATTAATCTATAATATTATTTACAAAGCTTAGCTTAATCTATAAGATCATTGTAGGATTCAGTCATAATGTTTTGTGACGTCACATTGGTGAAGGATTACAACTACGTGAAATGAGGTTGAAATTTGTTAAACAAATAGAATTAATCCTCAACTCATTTACAACAAAAACTTTGAATAAACGAAGGATTTTCTTTTCTCAAGAAATGTTTTTTTTTGTCAGAATCTCTGTGATGAAGGATCACTGCGCACTATGACGAATGTTGTGACTATAAGAATAACCAAAATAGAGATACCAGTCTGCGTACATCAGTGAAAAATCAACAGGAGCAATTGATTATGAGATGTTTTTGATTAGAACCCCCGCAACCCCCCCAGTAACAAACAAATAATAAAAACAATGAAAAGGAAAAATCAAAATCAAATTTATTTTTTAAAATATTGAATTTTTTTTAGAAACTTTGAACAAAATCTTTTGAATGGGATCCTGTTAAACATTTAATATTTCATTTATTGCGTGAATTGAATTACCATGACCAGAAAATCCAGTGAACACTTACGCACGACATACGGAAACACTGGACAGCTGTTTCGACCATATTAGGTCTCATCAGCAGTGTATACTGTGATTTCCATGACTGGACATCGAACCAGTGACCACAGATTGTAGAGCCAAAACTTTGCAACTGAGCCATCTGTCCATATCGCACACAAGTGAGGCCAAATTAACTAGTTGCGCGGCCGTATGTCGTGCTTAAGCGTTCGCCGGATTTCTGGTCATGGTAATTCAATTCACAAAATAATTCCTCTACTTAAAAAAGAAAATGTGGATTCATTTATTGTGTTTCTTTTACTCAAAATTTCCGAGTTAATTTTTATTATATTGGACAATATTGAGAAAAGAAAAAGACTAAAGATCTTTTTTCTGTTTCTAAAAACGCTTAATTTTATTCATAATGTTATATAGTTATTTACACGTTCATTCAGCATCACAACGACACCATAATTAAGAAGGAAGGAAGACGCAAGAAGAATTAAGATGCAGGAAGGAAGACACAAGAAGACTTCTTTAGAAAAATATTCACCTCTCACTTTATTGCAAGGGTTCGAAAGGTTAGCATGTGAGAGGATGCTGGAGACTGAACATAAACTTCATATTTTGACCCCACTGTTATGACCGTCACGTTGTGTCTTTCTTGTTCTCTTAATGTTGGGGTCTACTCCATCGGGCCTTTTCCGAGAGCCCCCTCGGTCGGGTGTGGCTTTCACTACCACATCTGGTCTCTACTTCTCTGGAAGTCTGCTGGCAACTGCATCGGGGGTTTCCGAGATCCCCCTCGGTCGGGTGTGGCCTTCCCTACCACATCTCGTCTCTAACCCTCTGGGAGTCTGCTGGCAACTGCTCTGGGACCCAAACTCAACTGAGTTAAATAATAACTCAACGCCCACACGATCGCCTACTGGATCTTTGAATCGGATGTTTAATCGTCATCAAGCGGAAATAACTGTCATGCAGTTCAGAGGTTACTCTCTTCCGGTGCATGACTGTAATAGCACAATGAGACGTTCACCTTGTCCCATATCATAAGCCTTAATCCGCCCACGCGATCTCTTTCGATTACTGGCCATTGGAATGTGTCACTTGCTTCCGGTGTATCACCTTGGAATAGTATTTTTGGGCCGGGTCGAAGGTCAAAATATAACAATAATCCAGAAGTTAAAATTGCTATTTGCTAAATCGCAAACGTCAATGCCGGATATTAGAAATCGTTGTATCTTGTATCAGATCTCCACCACAGATGGCAAAAAATATGGTGTCATATAACAGGTTGATAATTTTAACCAGACGCCATTGACTATCAGCCTTTGTGTCTAAGCCAACCCCCACCAAAAACTGCGGGTAATGACGCAGAGAATCAGTGAATCGAATTCGAACCCAAGGACAATTTGTGTTCCCTTTAGCCACGGTAAGTTAAACATTTTCAGTAACTGTTGATGAAGCCAAGAATTCAAGGCTAAATTTGCAAGCCGACAAGTTTAGTGGACTTATTTTTAGCTTTCCTTATTAATATGTAATGAAAGCCCGCTTAAATTTACGAGTGTCTCATGAGGTTAAAAATGATATCACACAACGATGACAACAGTACATTTCCAACATTAGAATATTGTAAAGTGACAGACACTATTCTTGTGTATCTGGCGCTTTAGAGTGTCCCTCAATGATTAGAGCATAGGGCAGTAAACTTAAGTATGTGAAGTAATTGATGAATTTTTGAAAAACCTAATTTATGTACTTTTTCTCTCATCAAAGAAACTTTTACTGTTATTATGATGCTTTACAAAAACACGAACACAGTGTTTCGTTTACCTGATGGAAACTCCGTCTTTTTCAAGATTGTTGCCGGAGTTCGGCAAGGAGATACAAAAGCAACTTACTTGTTTATACTCTGACCAAAGTATGTACTTTGAAAGTCAATTATTCTTATAAAAGAAAAATCGGTTCACATTAAAAAAATCTAGAAGCAGACGATATTCCGCAGAAACTATGACAGGTGCAGACTACGCAGATGATCAAGCGCTTCTCGTAAATAGACGAGCTAAGTATAGCCTGAAGCAAGCAGCATGAGACATTGTTCTCTGAACACAAATAAAACCGAGTTCATAGATTTTAAACAAAAAGAAGCCATCTCCACTCTAAGTGAAAAGCCTCTAAAATTAGTGGACCAGTTCACATATCTTGGTAGCAACATCACATCTACAGAAAAGGATTTCAACAAATGGAATGCTATTGACAGGTTATTAAGCATATTGAAATCTGATAAAATGAAACGGGATTTCTTCCAATCTGTAGCTGTATCCATTAAAATACATCGATACATCACATAAAAGACGCTAACGAAATTTATGGAGAAAAAGCTAAATGGGAACGACACAAGAATACTCTGTTCTATCTTGAACAAATCCTGGAAGGAGCACTCCAAAAAGCAGCTGCTGTACAGCCACCTGCCTTCCATCTCATAAGCCATCCAAGTAGGACGAACAAGACATCAGAGACACTGCTGGAGAGAAATGACAAACTCATAAACGACGTTCTTTTATGGACCCCTGCACATGGACATGCTAGTGTTAGCGGATCAGCAGTGACTTACATACATCAGCTATGTGCAGAAACCGGATGCACCCTAGAGGACCGGCCAGAAGCAATGGATAATAGGTACGGATGGTGAGAGAGTGTAAGTGGATATAGTATTTTCCGCTCAACTTGATGATGATAACCTTCAAACATTCGTGTTCAAGCTCTACTTAAACCAGCGATACACACTCATCCGATCTTTCTAAGATTGGGGGGGGGGAGGGTGTCCCGGTGGTGTAATACTTAAAACGCTGGACATCGAAATCGTTGTGAGGGAGTTCGAACTCCAGTCGCGCTATGACGTTCACTTTCACACAAATACCCTTAGGAAAGGTATGAACCCCCTTATCCTCCCAGCTATGGATTAGATAATACCACTACTGTCCTTCTAAAAAAAAGATAGATTTGGCATGAAATAATCCAAGAATGTTGATATGCCATTAAATAACTAACAAACAAACAAACCTTCTAAGATGTTCAAGAAAAAGTAGTGGTTGTCCAAGTAGTCATGCTGATTATTTCTGCTGAAGTGAATACGATCCTCATTGTGCACCACGCACTTGTGGCTTAATACCAGACTATGCAAAGCTTAGTGAATATCCTGTCTGTCTCATTATAGAGCGGAATGAGAAAATCTAGTCTCGCAGGCTTTTCTTTTGAAATGAAATCAGTCCTCACTCGCTACTCCTCATGTTTCTTCTGTGTCATATTAAGCTGACATGGAGTATCTCGATACTCATAAATACCGTTGCCAGCTCAATCAACATTGACTACTCGTCTAGTAAGGCTTTGTCATGCCTATTCTTAGCTTAAATAGGTATTCAATATTTTTGACCCTATGCCATATTAACTTTACTAATAGAATCGACAAAAAAATCTTGTTCTTTTAAAGGAAGTATTCTTTAAATCTCTGTTCAATGTCACTTTTAAATTTTAATGTTTCGTGTAGTTTTGAGGCAATGGAAAGAGGTTCTCATCTTAAGTTGCCACTGCCAAATACATAAACATATTTCCAAAATTTACATCAAGATCCGAAACGTGTTTGCCAATTCTGATTGAATTAAATGTCGGCAATAGATGAGAAAAGCATCTCTTTTTCGATAAGCCGCATGTCCGCTTAAAGACAACACTGTTAAATGAACATCATAATGTATAATCTTTTCTTGCTTCAACCGTTCGTTCGAATTCACACTTAGGTATAAAATCCAGTTGTGATATCTTTATTATGTTTCATTTGTGTTCTTCTTTCGGGTAAAGTGTAAAAGAAGAAGAAGAAGAAGAAGAAGAAGAAGAAGAAGAAGAAGAAGAAGAAGAAGAAGAAGCAAAAGAACTCTTTCCCGCCAATCTTACCATTCAATCACAAGCTGCAATCATGATGCTATTAATGCATTCCCATTGGTATATAAGCCACATTCATAAATAGAGAGTTAACGTTTAGCGATGCCATTCAGCTAAGAAAGATATCATCTTGCTCTGTGTTGTTCGATTACAAATGCATTGCAGGACTTTCCTTGGTCAAATGCATATCTGATTGTAATACTGATTAGGTTAGAGATTTATCCATCTTCCTCATTTGTCTTTTTGTCTCAGATTGTTGCATGATATTGCTTCTATCTTGGTCTTAAGCTTTCCTCAAACACAGTCAAAATATTTTATTTTTCTTATACTGTCTTCTTCATATTTTCACCATTGATCGTTTTGGAAGAATATTTTCAAATTTATTTCCTTTTATATGCCATACATAATTAATTAATACTACATTAATTGACTAAATATATTTATTGTTTTTAAATTCTGCTTTATTAACTGTATTATCAAGTTTTCTGATCTAGATATCATTTCGATCATTTATGGTTGTAACATACCAATGATACGAACACGTAAGATAGACATAGGGAATCCGAAATACACGAAGTTCACGAAATTGGTTCAGGTACGAAACTTTTTATTACCTTTGAGTTAAAGGTTATTCGACATGATGAGAGAGAGAGAGAGAGAGAGAGAGAGAGAGAGAGAGAGAGAGAATCTTTCTATGCTGACTGCTTTTACATCGTCAACTCTCAACCTAACCAACGCGCCCAGGTCTGAATCTCAACTTTTCGTTCGGAGGCAGGAACTGCTTTTTCTCAAATCTCAGCCCACGCTTCCGGTGCGTGACGTCACCTACATCCCCTAGTCCCAAATTTCTATCTGGGATTTTTATTTTAACATCTCTGAATGACACATCCTCTCCGCGCGCGCGTGAACACCTGCGTTAATGTTGCACCTAACTAACCCATGCGCAAAGCGAAAGGTTCTCAGCCTAACTAAACCGAAAGGCAAGATATCTAAAACGAAGTCCCTGCGCAATTATATTACATGGTAACTTGACAAGTTATATCAATATTCAGGCGAATTGAAAGTCAAATGTAGTAATAATCTTAAAATATTTCGTCAAAAAAATAATTTCGTCAAAAGTTACTTAAATATAATTGTCAGTGTTTTTTTTTCTCGTTTAATTTGCTGGTCATATAGAGGCTGACTTAAACGCACGCTTTTAACTAAATCATCACTTCAACAGGTTTATTTTCCACCAATGTCTCATGTCTTGATCAGATTTAAAATAGTGCACTCCTGTACGATATATATTATACGAGAAACTCTACAAAAGTTATACAGAGTATTTATTTCCATAGAAACTATGACAGCTTTGAGGAACACAATAACAGCGTTGGATAGTGTATGTTTTTTTGCGAGAAAGTACATGTATTTAATTTGTCTCTGTCATTCCTTGCAAGATCTTCTGTTTACGACTACTACTATGACGACGACGATGTATTGATCATTATTTGAATAATATTAATCTTGTCGGATGACTGTACTGGGAAAGAGGTGTGTCATACTGCAGAAGAACTAATGAGTTGATAACTTGGAAAAGAATTTGAAATTTCATGAAGGAACAATTAGTATTAAGAAGATGCTAGAAACATATCAATCTAAATATATTACATTACAGAAATCCTTGAAATACGTTCAATATAAATCTCAACAAGCAAAGAATGTGCAATATAACTTCAGGTATCAAGCAGCTTGAGACAAATAGATAAATCTAAAAACAATTTTAAAAATACATTTATCTTAGTAAAAGAGGAATCGCTTCTACGCCATTATCATTTGTAACTGTAAAATGTTATTATGCATAATCATCATTATCATCAACATCAATTTATGTTGACAGTACCGAGTTGCCTGCCCCTTTTTCACCTTCCATTCCTATCATACATCGCTCCAGGTAGGTCTACTAGACGTCATCCATTGTCCGCCCTCAACAAATGTATGTAAGTCCTTGCTGCCCAGCCAACACCGACGCGTTTCGTGTGTCGTAATCCATCAGAGAACGTCGCTTTTGAGTTCTTCCTTCTCCAGCAGTACCCCGCATATCTTGTTCGTCTTATTTGGGAAGACCTGTGATCATATTTACCAACCCCTCCGCTCGGGCAGGATATGACACAAGGTCAATTTTTTAAGCGGAGTTTAACAGGTTTGAGTTCAGAGTTTTCCTTCTCCTAGACTAGTTTAGCCTTGGTGAGGCACCAAGGCTGAAGAACTTAGTCTGTCCTATTATTTACCCATAGCTGGAGGGAGAATTATTGGATTCATACCTTTCCCAAGAGTATTAGTGTTATGTGAAAGGAAATCAGTCTCGTCCAGGATTTGAACTCGTGTCACCGTGTCTATTTCCTGCGAGGATAACCATTACACCACGGGCACCTCCAAAAAGAAGACCTGTGATATAATTTGTAAGTAATTGTGCAGCTTCAGTTTTGTTTCAATGATTTGTTCTGAACAACACGTAGCATTAGTGTATAGTTTCCATCTAGCTTCTTTTTTTTTTAATGTTTGGTTAGCGTCCATTTGGTGCATTCATACAATAGAATTGTCACAGCGATCACTTGGAAGAAATCCCGTTTAATTTTGTCAGAGATATCAGATTTCCATATGATTAATAACCAGTCAATAGCCATCTGCGTCTTTGCTAAGTGTATGTTGATATCACTTTCAGTAGATGAGATATTGCTGCCTAAGTATATGAACTAGTTAACTAACTTAAGACGTTTGCAATTTGGATGGCTCTTTTGTGTATAAAAAATATGAACTCGGTTTTATTTGCGTTCACGTAAAGGCCAATGTCTCTTGCCGCTTGCTTCAGATTATGCAGCTATAATTAGGCTTGGGCTGGTGTATTTGCGAGAAGCACTAGAATATCTGCCTTGTCTGCGTCTGTTATAGTTTCTGCTTCTTGCCTTTTTCTTTTTAGAGTAAAATCATTTTCTTTCATAAGATCTATTGACATTCAAAGTACATATTCTAGGCAGATTATAAAGATATATGGTGCTAATGTATTACCTTGCAAGACTCCAGCAACAATATCAAAGAATTTGATGTTTCCATTCGGTGGGCAAACCATTGTCTTCGTGGTTTTGTAGAGCATCATTATAGAGGTAACAGTTTTTTTTTTTTGGGGGGGGAGACCATATGACAAAAGTATTCACTCCGTCTTTTCTCTGTGTATGGAATCGATTGACCTGGAGAAATGTACGAACAAAAGTGTTGCCTCAAGATTTTTTGTATATACTCCTTTGTTGTATCGGCGGATTGTCAGAATCTGTATGTTGTGGATAGATTTCCCCGAAAACCATGTTGATTTTTTTCTAAGAGTTCTCACGATTTCACGTTTGATACGAGAATCAGAGCATTGGAAGCAGTAAAAGTTACACCTCCGTATTTCTTAGTGTTTCTGCGGTAACCTTTCTTGGCATAGGGGGAGGATGCAAATTTAAGTCCATTTCCCTGTTGTGCTTTGTATATACACAGCGTTGTATAATCGAAGAAATATGTCATCACATTTTCTTATCTTCCAAACTTCAGGCAAATTTTCTTGTCTTCCATATTTTAGGGAATATGTATCTTTTCTGTTTTTAATTTCTTTCAATTCTGCGTCAAGTTCTTCTTCCGTAAACTGTCCTAGTTTGATGCCGCCTTAGGTATTATTAATTTTTAGAGGTTTATCAGTAATTTCAGGAGTGTTTTCGAGCAGATTCTTGAAATGTTCTTTCCACTTCAACTCTTTCTTCTTTCTTCTTGGCTTGCAGCTTTTAGTTTTCCTCTCGAAAGGCTTTTCTTTTTGCTTACTTCATTTACTGTCTGCCATGCTAATCGTGATTGTCTATCTTCTACCGACTTTATGATTTTGTATATTATCATTCTTTTTGAGAAACGATCTTAGATGAATTTTTATGGTGATATGACATATTTGAGATATTTACACAACAAAAATTACTTCTACATGGAAATTTATATTCGTTTTTGCTTTACTTTTTCGTTCTCAGTGCTTATTTGGTTTTAAATGATTAATTTATCGAAAAGTATTTTAAATTAAAATCTATAGAAAAATGCATCCAACTATTCTCTCTCCAGCTTTGGGTAATAAAAGGGTAGATTGGGCTCTCTAACCTTGGTATTGGAACCAGTCTAGGAAAAGGAAAACTCTGAATTGAAACTTGTTAGACTCCGCTAAAAGTTGACCTTGTTTCACATTCTGATCATAGTGAAAGGGTTTATGAATAAATATGTTTTTTTGAATGTGTGTGATGCATCTACGAACGACCATGTGTTTTGTTATATATATAAAACAAATGTTCATACATACATATAAAAACACTTACACACACATATAACATACAACTCATAGAATACATCGCAGTACATGCATATAAATACTCACGACATAATATATAATTATATATATAAGTTAGGATAGCGTAGTAATAGTGTCAACGATTTTTGGTAACGGTCAGTTTCTAACGCATAGACAAGAAACTAATAGTTGCCAAGCGCATTCGACTTTGTCTACGGCTACTGTTCTACAAGGATGCTTCTATGTTAAATGATCCATGAAAATGAATATACCATTAAACATAGAAACCAAATCAAACTATGTATACGCTATCCTAACTTATATATATACACTCTATCAATGATATTGAACACTTTACTTTTAAGTACAGCGAAGTATATATATATATATATATATATATGAAAAAAGAACAGATCCTCAAATGATTTCAAATTTGGTTTTTAGGTTTTATTTTTTCATTTACTTGTACTCTAAACGAGTTTCGGGTTTACGTCTCCTTCAGAAGATTCTTAATGTCTAAGTTAAGTTATAGATACTGTTTGTATTGTAAAGATTGTTTTGATTGGTTGTTGTGATCTTGTTTAATGCAAACTTCCATATCTGAGAAAGACATATTGGAGTTTATTGCCCGTAAAGGCCTCTGGTCTACGTAAATGTTTTATTTTTATTTTCTCGTATATATAATATGCATCCTCTGTGTGTGTGTGTGTGTGTGTGTGTGTGTTTGAGTGAGTGTACACATGTATACATATACGTACACATGTGTATATACACTGAATAGGTTGTTATGATCCTGTTTAATTCCAGATTTATCTGTGAATGTCTTGGAATTTATTGTCCGTGTAGACCACTGGTCTATGTGAATGTTTTTTTGCTCTTTTTGCATATATAAGTATGTATTCTATGTGTACGTGCGTATAAATACACCTACATTTATGTATACACACGCTCATACGCATATTTTGACGAGTAATGGATTTGTTTTGTCCTTTGTTATTTCTTTGTTTCTTCCCGTCTCCCTCTTTCTCTCTTTCTCTTTTTCTCACTCTCTCTCTCTCTATATATATATATATATATATATACTTATGAGTGCATGTACACTAAGTATCCATGTACATATATATGTTTCAAGAGCATTGGGTGGGTTTAATGTGTGTGAAAATGCATCTGATTCCATATAAAGATGTCTTTAAAGTTAGTCCGTGTGTGTAAATGTTTGCGCGCGCGCACGCACGTGTGTGGTTAAACTCTGTTTAATGTTGGTTTAAATTTATCTATGAAGTTTTTTCTTTTATTTGGAAGAACGAGTATTCATCTATTTGGTATATTTGCATCATTTTAAAGTTTTTCTCGCTGTATTCATAAAGGTGTTTTGATACATAATGTTTTCAACATTTTGGTAATTTAATCTTACTTTTATGTAAAGTGACTCTATTGTTCAGTGCTTGATTGCAGCCAATGTATATCTCATTGTAGTTTGTGCATTTGATAATGTAGACCACATTTTTTGAATTACAGCATAATTGTCTGTTTTCAGGTTTTTGAAGGTATATGATTTTCCTTCTATGATTATAATACATATTCCACATGTGTTATTTTTGGATTTTGAGACTCTGGGTTGTGTGTTCCCCAAATTTTGATGAGATGAATGTGTGTTTTAAACTTTTTGTTTGTCCTTTGCTTTTAATGATTTTTGTTGTTTAATATGTTTTCAATTCTAACATTGTTTTTAAGTTAATCATGATTCTTTCATATTTCTGTGAATATCCCTGGGTTGTTTTTATTGTATGTTGAGACATATGCAAAGGTTTGTTCGTTGCTATGTTGTGGAGTTTGTAGTGATTTTAATAGTATTTTTCTACTCATCCAAATCTCTTTTTTAATAGTATTGTTGGATAGCCCCTCTGATGGAGGATTATGCGTAATTAATCAAGGCGGGTTTGTCAAAAGTTTTTCTTTGTGACTATGGTGTATATCCTATGTGGTAGACTGCAAAGGGTGGATTTTAGGCAGTTTTAAGGAAGATAACATTTGAAATGGGGATATTTTTGGGTGTTTGAAGGTTTGTGGTAAATATTTGTGATAATTTGACCATTTTGATTTTTAATGAGGATGTCTAAAAATGGTATTTCTTTAAAATCGTGTTCTAAGGTGAATTCTGTTATAGGTATAACTTTAGGAAGTAAGTTATGCTAATCGTTAATTTTGCTAGATTGGCATTTCCAAAATATGAAACATTCATCTAGGTATCTTTTTCATGATCTAATAAATTCTGTTTTTATATTGTATATTTTACTTATGCTTTCATAGATATATTCCTCAAAGTACGCTATGGCTACGGTGGCGTACGTTAGTGGCATTTTAGTACCCATAGACGTTCCGATGATTTAAATGTAATTTCTGTTGTCAAACTAGAAAGAGTTATTACTTGGGACTAGTTCTATTCTATCAGTGGGATTTTTTCTGTTAAGTTTCGAGTTTAATGTTTCTGGATATTTTTCTACCCAAAAGGAGATGACCTGTTTTCCTAATTCTTGGGGGATATTACTATATATTACTATATATAACTATATTAATATATATTACTATTTTATGATATATTATTATATTACTATATATTAGTATATATTACTATATTATTATATATTACTATACTAATATATATTATTATATATTAATATATTACTATAGATTACTATATTACAATATATTACTATATTACTATATATCTCTATATATCAATATATTACTATATATCACTTTATATCAATATATTCCTATATATTACTATATATCAATATATTACAAAGTATTACTATATATTACTATATATTATTATATATCAATATATCACTACATATTACTATATATTACTATATATCAATATATTACTATACATTACTATATATAAATATATTACTATATATTGCTATATATCAATTTATGACAATCTATTACTATGTATTACTATATTATTATATATTACTATATATCAATATATATCAATATATTACAATGTATTACTATCTATTACTATATAGGTTTATGATGTAAACCATAACCCTGAGTGCATTGGGATGAGTTGTTTGTAGTAGAGAGTTAAAAAAATGGATGTCATCTCTAATGTAGCTTTTTTATTGCATATAGGAATGGTTGTAGTAGAATCTTTATTAGTTTTCTGAGTCTGCTGGTGGAGTTTAATGAGACGGTTTCTCTATGTCTAAATGTAAGGTCACTGGGGTTTAAAATTTACATATATTCAGATTTTTGCGTTTCTACAGCTATTTTTATTTCCTCCGGCTTGTAAATTTTTGATAATCCCTAAAAACTGTCAGTTTTTGGAGTGTTGTTAATTAGGAAGTCCTTATCTTTTTCTGATTAAGGTGTTATTGTGTATTGAACAGAATTTTGTAATTTTTAATATGATATTGTTGTAAATAATTGTATTGATTAGTTTATACTTGGTTACGGACCTATTCATTGAAAAATATTTGCTTTCCTCAACTTGGACCAACAACAATCTTTATATATATATATATATATATATACTTCACAAAACACATGTTAATACGTGCATATAAATACCCCCACACGCACACTTACACACACACACACACACACACATACACACACACATGCTAAAGATATATATGCGAGAAGGTGGGATATGAAGAAAGAGAGACTAAATAATTTGGCGTGGATTTCTTTTTAGTTTTAATCTAATGTATTTTTTATTTATCGGAATATTTAGATTTTCTTCATCTCTTCTGATATGTTTCTAATATTCATCTGTATTCTTATTTTGGATCGTATCTTGGCCTCTGCTGTCTGACAACAAAAACCCAGGAGTATTTGCATCCAGAATTTATTAATCATTGATTTTTTTGTTGTTGCTGTCTTTCATGGTGAATTGAGACATCACAGTCACTTCATAAAAGTTGTGCTTACCGACCACCTGAAATACCAAGAGAGAAATGTGCGGCAAAATCGATTGCTGTGAACTTATATCCGTCATTCATTGCCGATGGAATCGTGGGACGGATCTTATTATCGCTGAATTACTCAAGAAATATTGAAAAGTCAAAGATATTTTTGATGATAACAGTCAATCAGTATTCAATTTTTTTCGTCTTAGTGTCACTTATCGATAATATAATCTGAGAAATATTTGCCTTTCTTTTGATTTCATAAGTGAAATCTGATTCATTTCTATTTTATCAACAAAGGCGGCTGCTGTGATAAGCAAAAAGATAAAGGATCAATTATTTATCACTTGACTGTCACAAAAAGGAAATAAAATAAATTAATGATTTTAAACATTTTAATATTGTGAATATTTTGAAAAAGTTGAAAAAGGGTTTTAGTATGAAACCTTTAGAAAAAACCTATGTTATACTGGTTATTTTTGTATGGCTTAGTGTGTAAAAAAGTCAGAAATGCATATTCACACGTATTTGCTAACTTAATAAAAGTCATAGACAGAATTATTGATTGATTATCGATTAAAAACCTGTGACTTTGATCGACTCTGTGTTTTGTTACAATGTTTACAAAAGTATCTTTGGATGACAGTAAACTATGCTGATATGAAAGAAATTTTTCTTTTCGATTGATTAATTATAACGGCATGTCATCCCACCAGGGATTATTTTGTGTCTAAAGGTTTGGGAATTGCGTTCATTGAACGTTTATATTTTCATTTTTTATGTAGTCTCTTTATAGTTTTTTTGCACACAGCAATATGATATCAAGTATTTCTATCTTATACAAATAATTTGCAAAACAAATCTATTTACCCCCATAGATGAGACCCCCAAACAACTACTACCACTCCAGTTCAGAGAAGACCTGGGAGTAATGGCAATGAAAAAATACTTTACACACCTCAGGACAACAGAAATGAAGCTTCACTATGAGATAACCAAGACACCTCGTGGCGTAACGGTTATCGTCGTAAGAAATTACCACGACGACCCTAGTTCAAATCTTCGACGTGACTGTTTTCATTTTAGATAAGGCTAATACCCAAGTGGAAAGCTATGAAGCCGACTCTTCTCACTTTAGCTACGGGTAAATATTTGGACTGACTTGTCTTTTTAATTTTGGTTCGGCAACCAGTTTAGGAGAAGGAAAATTTTGAATCTAAACCAGTTGTACTCCGCTTAAAAATGGACTTTGTGATACATCCATTCTCGATACGGAAGGGAAGGGTAAATACATACCCAGGATACCCGTTTATCTTACCTCATTTGCCAGGAATACAGTCAACATAATTTAAGCCCTGTTGACCAGGCAGGTTTTGTTTCGAAGAAAATATATTATGCGCTAATATCTAACTTTTCAATGTTTAATTTTCACTCATTTTATTTCTTAGAAAAAAATTGGGTCGAGAAAAAATTAGTTAAAGTTTTCAAAATATTTTATTAATTATTCGCAAAGATTTTATTTTGGTTTCAGTGTTAATCCTTTTTGTTGGAATATAGGAATAGCCATCGGCGTTAGAAGGAACTAAGAACTTTTCTTTAAGCAACTTGTCGGACGGAAAGACAGAAAACTTCGATTTATTTGTTAGGTGGGTGGTTAGTTTAGCATTATACATGTTATAAATTATTTATACATGTTATAAATTATTTATACAATCATTCATTAAAACTCGAGAGGGAGTTATAATCTTCAAAAAAAAAAGACTTGAAAATTAAGATAAAAGAAAATATTAATCAAAATATTAGTTGGTAATTCTCTATCTAAATACAAAAAGAAATATTTGTTTTTGTTTTTTTTGCTGTTTTCAAATATACTTCACGAGAAAACTTCTTGTTGATAAATATCATACATTTACATCAAGAAGGAGTGTTTAGTATAATGGTTATCGTCGTAATAAATGGAATTGGCGACCTGAGTTCAAATCCTGTAAGAGGCTGCCTGATTTTATCTTGGAAAGACATGAATCCTCTATCTTCAGAGCAGCTATGGGTAAATAGTTGTGTAGCCTGAGATCCTCAGCATTGGTATGGCAACCAGTCTAATAGAATGAAATCTCTGAACTTAAGCCGGCTTTAATGCAATTAAGAATTCAACTTATGTCACTCTCTGTCTGTTGAGTAAATACATACTTATATATATCTAGACATAAGAAGGTCATTAGAAACACGAGAATGTTGGTTGTGAGTCTCAAGAAGGAGATAGATTAAGATAATCTTGGAATAGTTCAAATGAATTTAAATAGTTCTTATAATCTTTGCTTGCTTCTATATTTTGCATTTACGAAATAAGGGAAACTTGTTAATAAACAAGATTTCTTCAAATTTATTAATTTTTTTCTTTGCTTTTCAATGTTCATTTGTAAGTTACTATGTTGCATTTCCACGAGAAGAAACGATTAAAAAAAAAACTCAGATTGAATGAAACTACAAATTTATTGCTTGTAAATGAAAGGAATTGTTTACTGGTGATGAATGATATTTATTATCGATTTCTGGTTGCCAACATATTTTAGTTGGCCCATTTGCGGAAAAACAAATATCCATTTTAGGGCAGGCGTTGACCTGCTGATCTCGTGAAACATTGGTAGCGTCTACTATCTTTATTGGCAGCTTTGTGGACATGGTTAAGCGCCAAATCTAATATGGTAGAACAACCTTGGTAAAAAGCCAAGATTTTGAATGCTGATTTTAACGGTAGGCAGACATCAGAAAACCCGTGCTCTAGTTTTAATTCTCTTTCACCATCTTCATTTCTATGGGAATGTATGATGTCATCATAATCACTGAAAGTTTTTAACTTTTCTTCGCCGAGATTTATTACATCCCAATAAGGTATTGTTATGGATCTTTCTTTATGTTCTCGTATCATTTATTAAAACAACAACAACAACAACAAGATTAATTCTCCCATCTGATTCTGATTCCATTCTGCAAAATAATGAATGTTGAAGTGTCTCTATAGAGAATGGTATAGACCACACTACATATTAGAAATGGACTATTTAAAAGATTTCTGTCTTAAAGAGACCAAGTTTTTGGTAGTACTTGTCCGGTACCTTTCCGAGCATGTCAGTGCTTAATGATCACCTTGTCTCTGAGGGCCTCCTCCCGAGGCTATAGCAGCTGGGGCGCCTCACTAAGGGAATGCCAACGGGTTCAAGCATTTTGGGATCAGCCACTCAATATATGCTTGGCCCCGCACTGTAAAACGACCTTGTGCCATATGTTGGTTTGGTAGGAATTCAGTTAAATACTTCTTAACTCTTTGCCTGGCACCTTGCTTTGCAGAGTTGGGTTTATTGCTCGACGCCAGAGGCGCCTCACTTGGGAAATGTCAACGAGTTCAAGCATTTTTGGATCAGCTGCTCATGCGCCTCAATATGTGTGTGGCTCCACACTATAAAACGACATGGTGTCATACATTGACTTGATATGGAGTCTGTTAAATACCTTTTAACTCTTTGCCTGGCACCTTGTTTTGCAGGGTTGGCTTTATTGCTCAGCACCTGAGGCGCCCCAATAGAGGAATCCCGACGAGAGCTTGCAGTTTTTGGTTTAAATGCGCATGACTCTCGACTTGTGCGTTGCTAAATACCTTTTTAAATTCTCGCCTAGTAAATCTTGGTCACAACTACTTTTCCTGTGACTTGCTTATAGTGGATGCGTTTTGGCAACTGAAAAGTTCACATATTCTATTATAAATAGCTGAACGATTTAATTCTTTTACTGTCTATCAATATATTATTATTCTCCTGCATCTTCACATCCAATAAACTTTTTAGATAGTCTGCGTGCTAAGCAGAATAATTCCCCTTAATGTTATCCGCTTAGCAATGGAAGGAATACTTGCAGATTTCCATCCCCTCTTCAGGTAACAAGTAACAGGTTCTCTGAATGTTTTATTATTGTGCCAGTGTGTCAGAGAAAGATAAGCTCATCTCACGGTCTAAAATAATGAGTTTGATCTTCTCTGAATGTTTTATTATTGTGCCAGTGTGTCAGAGAAAGATAAGCTGACCTCACAGTCTAAAATAATGAGTTTGATCTTCTCTGAATGTTTTATTATTGTGCCAGTGTGTCAGAGAAAGATAAGTTCAGTATGAGGAAAGCATCATGTCCTGCAGTTCTGCTTAGTAAGCTACTATAGCAGACATTTAATACTCTAAGAAATATAATTTTCATCGAATGCTCCCAAATGATGGCCTTGTATCAGTCTAATCTTTGTAAATATCTATTAACCCATGTCATGGTTAATGTGACTTAATGTTCCCGCTGTATGCATAACTTAATGTTAATTACAAGATTAAAAAATTCTATGAGATGTGTGAGGGACTCAGAAAACTATCGGCTGAACTCAGAAAGAAATTGTTTTTATTGAATTTTTTGGAAGTATCAAACTTGAAAAAGATTTGTCAAGTGTGTTAACCAACGAGATGAATATGTGAAATGTTATGGCCGCCACAAACGTGCCTTGTTCCCTTTTGTGTGTATCAGTCACATCAGCTCCCGTGGTAAGTGCGAAAACGATCACAAGTGAGTATCGAGAATTTTTGAAAAGGGACTGTCAAATAGTTACGGATAGAATGATAAGTAAAATAATTTCAGGGCTTCGCCAAACCACTCCCACCCACTTAGGTTGGATGGATCATGATTTGTTAAACAATAGATCTTCCTTTATCTACTCGAGGATCGCACTTCACGGCTCCCAGATTTTGAGACTTGAGTAGAGGAAGATTGTAACACCGATAATAAAGTGAGCGATATGTTTTCTGTGACCACGAGTCTGACAATTTTCCTTTTTCTGATCTGAACCCATCATCTCTTTATCTCTTCTTTGTTCCTGCCAACTTTTTTCGAGACCCGCAACGCAACAATATTGAATACAGTGTACATAACTCTAGGTCATTGGTTTTGCCGAGAACTTTTCAGTATGTCTTCGATTCCAATGGGCAATCTTTGAATATGTAGAAATAATTTATATATATATCTAGTTAAGGTATCATTTACTTGGCGATATTTTTGTAAAAAAGAAAATAAAACCCACTGCAACTGTAAGGGAAATATCATTTTCCTGCTATTTTTGAATAATTAACTGATTCGTTTAGTTAAATCAAATTATAATATGTCACGAAAGATTCTTCGTCGTTGACGATAGAAAGGTAAAAACCATTTTCCCATATCTTATGAAAACGTATCAAACATGGCAATCTCGAGGCATGACATATATAATTGTAATAAATACGTAAAAAAGAAGAAATTCCATACTTTCAAACAATACGAGTATTCTACCACGGAAAACAGTCATTCAGTAGCGACAAACAGTAGAAAAACAAGCAAAAAAGAATTGAAGAAGAGAGAAAAGTATAATATAATAATTTTGAGACGAAAAAAGTAAAAAAAATAAAAATGATTTGAGGCTCGAAGCAGAAAAAAAGAAAGAAAAAGAAAAGAGAAAACGAGAACAACAAAAGCAAAAAAAAAAAAAAAAAAGAAAAAAAAGTAATTATACATAAGAAAGGAAGGAAAACACTTCTTTGAAGAATAAAGAGTGGAGAAGAAATGACACACGTCAATAACTAGATGATATATCATTGAATGTCCTATTTCTTCTGCCCTACCATACATAAAACAGGTTAAAATTTCTCAAGCATTTAAATATTATATTGTTAAAGTGCTTAATAATTGTTGGGTTGAATCATATGGTAAGTATATCAGTTAAATACCCAGAATTGATTGAGCCCTATTGGTAAGCTGACGAATTCCCTGGAAAAGCATAAACACTTCCATCGAAAAATGGGATGTTCTCGGTATAACACTAAACTGCATCTGATGGTGAGGCTCAAGTTCCGAAGATCTGATTAGTGTGGAGTTCCCTGTTAAGGTTTAATCTTGGGGTCAAATAGAACTGTTCAATCCTTTACTTGGTATTATTATCATTAATAGCTACTTGAAACGATACAACAGACTGCAAATTATTTGTATTAGACAGAAATACTTGAAACTAAAGAGTTTTGTGAAAATTATTTGCATGAGATAGGAATATTTGAACCCATATGATTGTGTGCAAATTATTAGTATTAGATAAAAATACTTGAAAAATAACCATGAGAAAAAATGAACGTTGAATAAACGCAATTCGTTGACTTCTAGGCATAAAATACTCTCAGACATGTTAAGATGCCGTCAAAATCAATCAATCAATCAATCTTGATAGGGAAAAGCATCATAAAAATATATAACCAACTCGTATTTAAGTTTACAACTGCAAACGCCTTGAAAAGAAACAATTATTCAAAGTGAAAATTAAACATTGAAAAGATTTAATTTTACAAATCAGTTGCTATTTTGGAAATGTAAACGGTATTAATTCTCACCACGGACATCTTTAAAAGATAAATTATTTTATTTTCTTGATCAATTTTTTTGAATCTTCAATTAAATTCAAAGTCATCTAAATGCATATCACTGATTTATAGAGTGAAAATCAGGTGAATCACAAATCGACATAAAATCGCTGCAGGGTTGTCTCATTAGGATAATTGCACCCATAAAAAAATAAAAAAATACACTTCTTCAATAAACATATAAAGTTTACTTCCGAAAATGAAAAGAAAACCGTATTTGGTCGAGTTTGAAAGTATAAATATAAAATATTAATAGGTTTGTTGTGAATTATCAATTGATAAGTCGCCGTTATTCAAATGATGTATAAAACTAATAAAGTATAGAAATATAGAATATTGTAATATCTCTAGAGGATTTGATGCAATATCCATTCAGAATAAAGAAATAAAAATGTTATGGATATTTGGTCAGAATTATGAATAAGAACTTTTTCTTTGAAAGAAAATTGGTAAAGACATTTGAAAGTTATAGAGTTTTGCTGAGTCAACCTGGGAGTATTTAATGAGAAGGAAGATTATGTTACGCCTATGTTTGATCGTTTGATCAATCAGAATGAAATTGGAAATGAAGAAGTAACTTCCGGCGAGACTAACACACATCAAACACACGTCTAATATGGACGTTTCTTTAGTAATCTTAACTCTTAGATTTGAGTTAATTATGGCAAACTCTCCACTTCGCCATATCTATTACCCAATAACTCTTGTTTTATTTCTTTCATTTCAGTGTTCAGGCATTTTCATTCGACTATTTTCACTTTTGCGATATTTGCTCTAAAAGTCGAAGAGAATGTTGTGATAAAAAACAACAATAATAAGATGCAGTTAAACCAATGATTAAATAATTGTAATAATAAAGAGTGTATAGACACATTGTGTTCTGATAACAAAGCAGCAATAATAAAATAGAGTATTAAAATAATAAAGAATAGACTTTTATTTTTTACCTGAGAACGTGAAATGTTCCGACTCTTCACTCCCTTTTCAACATTTTACTTTGAAACCTCTTTACGCTTTAAATAACTGATAGAAATAGCAACCCATTTGTCGCGATATAAGACTTAGAAACACAAAGGAAATGAAATATAAAATAGGAAGAAGAAACTGTTCTTGTTCTAAGTGGCCAAGCAATATATAGAAATTATGATACCATATTTTATATCGACCATATTTATTTATTGCACAATTGATGAGCCTTTGTTGTTAAATCAATTTCCTACTTCGAATTGTCGTAACAAGCTTTCTTTCTTTCTTTCTTTCTTTTAATTGAGAAACGATTCTAAAAGAGGGATTGTCATTTTCATTGGTGAAATTATAGTTAATCTAATAAAGCATTTTACAGAATTAGTAATGTGCGGTCAGTCTCATTTATTATTTCTTTGGAGCGAAAATATTATCCTTTATTTTGTAGTTAGTCTTCATTGTTTGTTTTAAGAATGTTATAAACATCAATCCGGCTTTAATATTTATGAAATCTTACTTCTTGTTGGAGATACTAATGAAGAATTATTGCGTGACAAAACTCCTCAAGAAAATTAAGGACATGCGAGCGCCAAATAAATCAATAAAAATATTATTATAATATGGCCACTTGATGAACTTACTGGGTCATTGGAAGATAATTTTCCTTTCTCAAATAAGAACATTACCGTTTGGTCTTCAAGCGAAATGAATGATGTTAAAGTAATATTAGAACACAGCAGTTGGGTGATATCTTCTCCAAGCAAGTTATATATATATATATATATATATATATATATATATATATATATATATATATATATATACTAATTATCATTATATACATTGACTGCTTCCTGATCCTGGAAGACTATTTTTGCTCATGTTTTTTTCTTTTGCAGTATCTATTCAGCATCCATTTACAAACAACCACCGCACGTATATACTCATTCAAACAGGCGTTATAGATGGACATAGAATTCTTTCATGTAAAACTATTGTCTTCACAATAATCACGATGATAATAATAATAATAATAATAATAATAATAATAATAATAATAATAATAATGATGGATGTAAATCGTGTTAACTCAGCATAGCAGTAAAAAAACGAAGAGGAGGAGAATGAAATGTTATCAAGTTATATATTTCATGCATAAATACAGGAAGGAAGGAAAGAAAGAAAAAAAAAATTGCATTGTCAGATGACCAATTTCAGACAGAAAAAGCGAGTTCTCAGCCACAGGCAGAAACAGAAGTCAAAAACGAGGGTTAACGATGTCCAAAACACCGACAAATTGCATGTATAGTTAAAAATTTGTTTTTACTTTAACTGTTTGGAACTAAAATCGTGTTTTATTTTGTTACTGGCTTTTCTGGTGGTTTGTAATTTTTATGTTTAGAAAATAGATGTAAATTGTGTTAACAGTAAAATACAAAACGGGAGGTTGAAACTCTATTAAGCTATATATGTAATATCTAAAGTTAGGAAAAAGGAAAAATAATGAATGGCTGGAATTTAGCAAAGTTAAAACTTAACAATCTTTAAAGAGAAAGAAGGAAAAACATTTTTCACTGATTACATATCACGAGAATATATGGGAAGCTGCATAGTGGATGTGAAGTGAGATAAATCCAAAATTGGATAAACGGTGAACCACACAAGATGTTGGGCAGAAGAACTTTATTGTTCGAAGACCAGGGTCAAATAGTTCAGTCAGGGAACTACTGCTACCCATCCGTAAGTGTGACGTCTATTGATGTGGGAAAACAGCAAAACTATAATTTTTTGTGTCCTGCTTATGAGTACTCTTACTTAAAGAGTATATTGTCACATCTGTAACATGTGAGCAGATTTTAAACAACACCATGATATAAATGTCAAATCGAAACAGAACGTAACGTAGGACCCAGAAAACTGGTGTGGGTGTCATGATCTGCAGGTGCTCCTCTGATTGTCAACATGAGGGACTTGATCTTTATCCTGCGAATGTTGGCTGTTTTTTTCAGGTACGCAAACAATGACCTAAGTGAAGTGAAGTTGGCGACCGTAGTTGAGGGCGACCAGAAGGCCCTCTTTTCAATAGCTACTACACCAAGGTGTAGGGGAGGGCGTTACTCCTTTCCCATAATTGCTCCACTTTACCCTTGATACGTACCTTATATAGCTGAGAGTTAAGCAAGGAGGTATCAAGATTTATTTTTAAAGTCGACCTGGGATTGAACCCCGGTCTCCCGGACCATTGGCGAACATTCTACCCTCTATCCCCCCCAATGACCTAAATAACGACACCAATCAGTAGCACCAGTACAGAAAATAGACGAGAGAAGACAACAAACTTGCACTTCACTGTTATTTTAGGAGCAATCCAAAGAGGGAGTAGGAAAAGAATAATAGAAATCTGACAAGAATGTTAAGACAACAAACCAAAGACTTGCTGACCAAGTTAGGATAATAATAAAGATAGCTTGGTTTTCCAACCTTGAAATATTAGAAATGCACACACACACACACACACAAACACACACACACACACACACACACATACACAAATGAAATCAAGCAAGACGCTAGTCCAATAATCTACACACTAAATACTGAAAAACCGAACTGAAATGCAAAGAAAAAACAATCGAAAAACTACACTCCTAAACCACAAAGAATAAACACAAAAAGAAATGAATATAGAAAATTTAAAGAGAATTATGTCTGAAGAGAAGAATAAATTACCATTGCTAAGAAACCAAGACTGGAGTTGAAACAAGGCAGAAATTGAAAACATAAGCAATTTATTAATACATATCTTAACGAACAACATCACAGCATCAAACAAGCTAATCTATGCAGGAGCGAAATTAGTCTGTGAAAAAATCGATGTTCCCTAAAAAAGACACGAAAAGAAACTCAAAACCTGGTTGGGAAATTCGACTGGAAACGCAAATAAGAAATCTACAACAAGCAAAAATGATAAGACAGAGGAAAAGCATGAAATATATTGGGACGAATAAAAAAGCAACTCAATAAGTAAACCAAACAATACAATTCGAGGAAATAAATCAGAAGATACTGGCAAAAGAAGGAAGACTAAAAAGATATCGAGACGAGATGAAAGAATTGAGACAAAGCAGGATATTTCCAAACAATCAGAAATAATTCTACCAGCAAGTAAGGGGGAGAATGCACGAAGATATACCAACAACCAGATGTCAATGGAACAAAACAAGTTGGAGCCAATTATGGGAATGAAGTGAACGTAACAAAAGCAAAACTGACAAGCACCATGCGAAAAGAGTTACAAGGACTCAAAAATGGAACGAGGGGAAAATGCATCTCGATTCACAGAGAGTAACGTTCAGAAAAGTACCAAATTGGAAAATGCCAGGCAATGATGACATGCAAGGATATTGGGTTAAGATTCACCTCCATCCGAGACAGACTGCCTATCAAAATCAATAGATGCTTTCAAGAAACAGACATACCCGAATTGATGACAAAAAGAAAGAACGCCCGGATCCAAAAAAATCCCCAAAAACGAACCGTCCCAACAACTAATAGCAGATACCGTGCCTACCGATGATGTGGAAAATACTAGCGGTACAAATTCTGGAGATTTACTATTCGCTAATAAGCCACCGACTATTCCCCGAGGAACAGAAAGGATTCCGCATGGGGACTAGAGGTACAAGACAGCTAGTATACATTGATCAACACGTCCTCAAGGACAGTAAAACGAGACGGAAAAATGTAGCTATGGCGTGGATTGATTACAAAAAGGCATATGACATCGTCCCGCAAAGCTAGATAATACAGTCTCAGAAGAAGAAAGTTACTTACCAAGTAAGAGAAACTCACCAAAAAGTGAGCGGATAGAAAACGCTCCTTTAGCCATTCTTATTTCCACCGACCAGTTTTAACTCCATGCTTCTTTTTGGGTCACCAGGAGAGAATGTGCACCGTTTCGGGGCCTTCCTCTTGACGGTTTTATTTGCATATCGGCCCCCCTCGCTGACATGAGGCCCCATTAAAGCACCCTGTCAAATCAATGTCAAACGGCGAAATGTAAAAAATTTCAAATCTGCTCGCGTAATTAGAATGTTGTTGCGCATTCGAGAGCAGGTGATGCTATAACGTGTTTATTTTGAAATGTTCCACGGGATGTTTCTGTTATTCCATATCCACATTGAACAGTTTTCAGTTATTTCTGCAAGGCATTTCATACTTTTGCTTCTATTACGCCAACTGATTCCAATTTGTCCCAGAAATTGGTACAGGGTGCCTGCAACGAAACCTCTTGCTCCAATCTCCACAGCTTTAACGGTAACGCTAAACCCTTCCTTTACCAGTTCTTTTTTGAGATCTTCATATTTGCATGTTTTGTAAACGTGGCTTTGTTCTAGTCGGCTCTCAAATGGTATTGTTCATTCTACCAGGATGACCTTTGAGTTCTCCTTCGAAAATTGAACAATGTCTGGTCGCAGACCCTTATTAGATATTATTTTCGGGTAATCAATACACCGGCCAGGGATGTCTGCAGATACCTTCCAATTATCATCTAATCCAAGAAGATTTCGACCGGGTATAGCTCGATGGTAAGTCGATTTCTTTGTACCGACATATATTTTGCCCCCCTCAGTAACAAATTTCTGGGTTGACTTATTTGATTCAGGCTTCATCAAGTTCCGCATAATTCTGACAAGCTCGTCCTGTACACTGTTGTGTCTCCAAGTGTATCTTCCGTTAGCAAGAGCTGTCTTACAGGAACTGAGGACGTGTTCCAATGTTTGAGGTTTCTCATTACACAGGGGACAGGTTGGATCGCTTTCTTTCTTCTATTTGACAAGGTTGCTTTTTGAAGGAAGCTGGTCATATGTAGAACGTATTAAAAAACTTAACTTGGGTGAATCCATTTGCCAAATGTCTTTCCAAGTAATAGACCTTTGCAGTGCCTCCTCCCAGCTTGTCCATTGACCTTGTTGGGACTGTTGTACTCCTTTTATGAGTCTTTTTTTTATCCTCTTCGTTTCTTACTTCCCGAATGACCATGTCGCGGCGATCTTTACCATTAGCTTGTGACCACCCTTTCTTTTCATTTGCTCCTAAACCTTGTCTCCCTGTTTGAGTGAGACCAATTATTTCTTTGAAAGCTAGGTTTTCCTTAGCTGTTATTATAGTATCTTTGCCTTTCCACTTTCTTCCTGTTTTGTAGGGTTTAATAATTTTATCACTTTATCCTTGGAGTCATCTAACATCATTTGAAGTCTGACTTTACATAATCGATTTCAGTGGCAATTTCAGTTTTGCTTGTCTGCAGTACATTGCAACATTAGACAAACCTGGAGGTAACCCCAACCATTTTCAGGTAAATTTATTTATCTTTGCCTCCATCTTCTCAACTGCACTCGTCGAAATTTCATATACAAAGAGGGGCCACCATAGCATTTGGATAAATACATGCTGAAGGCACCATACTTTATATTTCCCTTGCAGAGGACAGCAATCGATCTTAAGTAGCCCTTCTTGTAAAGTTTTGGATGTCTCTTTTACTTGGTTGGTATCTTTCATAGACTCATCATACCAACGTCCCAGGCTTTTTACCGGCAGATCAGACACCGTAGGGATTCTTTGAGCACCTATTTCAAAATTAACATTTTGATTTAACTTCCCTCTCCTTAGGGAGAGACTTCTGGACTTTTGGGGTTTAAATTTCATTCTACACCAGACAGCTCATCCATAAAGCTTATTAGCTTCCGTGTAGTAAATTCTTTGGATGATAAAATTGTCGTGCCATGCATAAAGGCCTTCAACTGGTGGCATTTGACAGCCTCTACCAAATTCAACAAAATTTGATTTGTTCTCTGTCGCTTTAAGAAGCAGCTGCATTGATAAGACGAAAAGTACAGCTGAGACTGTACATCCCATTGCAATTCCAACCTCAAGTCTCGTCCAGTTTGTTGTAAAATCTTTTGTGGTGAATCACATGCGGAATCTGTTGAAGTAAGTGCTTAGCATACTGGATATTTCCGCAGGAACATGGTACATTTGAAGAGACAAATGTATTATTTGGTGAGGTACCGATCCATAGGCCTTAGCCAAATCCAACCAAATGACATCCAAATCCTTTTTGTTAGCTTTAGCTTTTTGAATAGCTTCCCAAATCACGTTCCCATGTTCCAAACAACCAGCTATTCCGGGAATATCTCCCTTCTGTACAGAGGTATCGATATACTCATTTGTGAGAAGGTATTTGGTTAGTCTTGATGCCAAAACCGCTAAAAATATCTTTCCTTCTACGTTGAGTAGAGAGATTGGCCGAAATTGCTGGATGTCCTTCGAATTCCGTTCTTTGGGTATGAATACCCCGTCAGCTATCATCCACTGGTCGCTGATATGACGGTTTTTCCATGCCAACTTTAAGTTAGCATGTAGCCACTTTGGGAATTTTTTTATATAGCAGGAAAGGTATTCCATTCGGGCCAGGAGTAGATTTGTTTCTGCTTTTGCTCACTATACGTTTTATTTCCTCGCGTGTGGGAGGCTTCATATCGAACTCCTCTTTAGGACTGGCAGGCAAAACCAGGTTGCTATTATTTTCTAGGGGAATATGTCGTCTGGGGTCAGAGTACATATCTTTTAGATATTTTTCCAGAAGATTTTTCTCTGTTTTGAGCTCGCCCGATTTCGGTTTATCAAATATGTTCCTTGCATATTTGTATGGTTCTTGAAGAAATGCCCTTGCTCTTTCCTTCGTTTCACTCGTCTCTTTCTCTGGTTTTCCGCCCTGCTGAGAGCGTTGTGTTTTTCTTTGAGGTCTTGCCAAATCTTGAGCAAACCATCCTTTTCATCAAAATTGGCTAAACGGATTTGCCTTTTTAGGTTTTTCTTCTTGTTCCTGAGATCCTTCATCATTCTTTGACGTCTATTCTCTTTGGCTGGTGGCTTATTAATGGTTTCTTTTACACCAGAGATTTCCTTACAGACCTCATAGATGACAAGACCGCTCTCGTTAAGCCGCTGGTTATTCTTCTTCTTTCCCAGCTTTTTATCAAGTGTCTTGCTTATGGCATAATCAAACATGGTCCAAGCTTCAGAGTCACACGCTGGTGGAAATTTGATTTTTGGCAATTTGTGTTGCGTCTCATCCTTCGATCCAACAGCTTGGATATCCTCAGCACTGTGGTTTACTTCCTGGCTTTGATTTTCCGACGTCTTATCTGCGTTGACAGAGCGCTGCTCTTGAGTCGCTATCTGAGAAGCACAACCCATTTTTGTTCTATGAATCTTCAATCCTTTTAGGGAGCTGGATTTCTGACTGCAGACACATGAAAAGTCCGTACGGTTTTCTTTAATCCTAGTCCTTTTTTCGTTCAGTGTTCGTTGTCGTTTGTTCCGTTTGGATCCATCATCCTCCCTCCCTTTCGGTGGATCCTGAGGGCATTTTCTGTTCGTTGTGTCTGTAGCTATTGAACTATGATCCCTGGGTTGCTGGCCTGGTGAGATCATCTGGTATTTCCCAGAGTCCCCTGTCTTTCCAGGTGTCAGCTGGTCTGTTCCCAGTCGCTATTCAGTCTGTTCCTGAAAGTCAACGGACAATCCATAGGTCTGAAGAAGAAAGTTACTTACCAAGTAACAGAAACTCACCAAAAAGTGAGCGAATAGAAAACGCTCCTTTAGCCTTTCTTATTTCCACCGAGCAGTTTTAACCCCATGCTTGTTTTGGGGTCACCAGGAGAGAATGTGCACCGTTTCGGGGCCTTACTCTCGACGGTTAAAATATACAAAATATCCGACGAAGACAAAGTTTGTCGAAATTCCATGGAAAACTGGAGAGTCGAGCTATAAGCTGGAGGTAAAAGCTTAACCGAGGTGAAAATCTATGGAGTTATCTTCCAAGGAAATGCGCTATCACAATTAATATTTGTAATAGCGATGATACTACTGAATCACTTACTTGGGAAATGCACTGGTGGATGCAAACTTCAAAAATCGCAAGAAAAAAAAAAATTAACCACCTAATGTACATGGACGACTTTAAACTTTGCCAAAAAGGAAAAAGAATTAGAAACCCTAATATAGGCAATGAGGATATAGAGTGAATATATAGGGATTGAATATGGCATAGAAAAATGAGTTATACTATTAATGAAAAGCGGAAAACGACAAATGACGGAAGGAATAGAACTACCAAATCAAGAAAAAATCAGAACGCTCAGAGAAACTTACAAATACTTTGGAATATTGGAAACGGACGCAATTAGACATGCAAAGATGAAAAAAAAAATCGATTAGGTCAGGAGAAAGAAAAAAAACTTCTTAAAACCAAACTACATAGCAGAAATTCTATCAAATGGATAAATATTTGGGTTATCCCCCTCGTATGATACTCCGGACCATTCTTATAGTGAACGAAAGAAAAACTTCAACAAATGGACTTGGGAACAAGAAAACTTATTACGATCCATAACGCCCTACATCCCAGAAATTACGTAGGCATACTGTATGTTTCAAGAAATGAAGGAAGAGGGCTCGCCTGCATTAAATAGAGCGTCGATGCATTGATACAAAGACTAGAAGATTATATTAGAAAATGCTGAGTAAGACTAATTACAGCCACCAGAAACAATACAGACAACTCAACCATCAGCAAAACAACTATAATCAGAAAATAAAAATTGGAAGAAAAACAACTGTATGGACATTTCAAGAGACAAACAAGTAAAATACCTCACGATAAAACTTGGACATGGCTGAGAAAGAGAAACCGTAAGAGAGAAACTGAATCTCTTCTGATAGCAGCACAAAACAACGCCATAAGGACTATCTATGTCATAGCAAAAATAGACAAAACGCAAGACGCAACAAAATAGCAGATATAGACTAGATGGCGACTAAGACGAAACGACCAATCTCATAATAAACAAAATCAGTAAATTAGTTTCAAGAGAATATAACGCAAGATCCGACCTAGTGAGGAAAGCGATCCATGGAGAATCGTACAAGAAGTTTAAATTTGACCATACGAACAAATGATATATGCACAACACTGAACCCGCCCAAGAAAACACACAAAATTATGTGGGATTTTGAGATACAAACGAATCATCAAATCTTGGCTAGACGACTAGACCTAGTCGTAGTCACAAAAAAAAAAGAAACTGCTGAATTGTGGAGTTTATCGTTCCGGCTTAACACAGAGTAAAACTGAAGGAAAACGAAAAGAGGGATAAATACCCTGACCTTGCTAGAGAACTGAAAAAGTATAGAACATGAAAGTGACGGTGATACCAGTTGTAATTGGCTTGTTTTGTACAGTCACCAGAGGATGCGTACAGGGACTGGAGGATTTGGAAATAAGTAGAAACTATCGAAATTGCAGCATTGCTGAGATCGACTAGAGTACTAAGAAGATTCCTGGAGACTTGAGACTTGCTGTCATTTAGTGGAACACTAGAACGCTGGTGTGAAAAATTCTCAAAAGAGAAGAGTCCTGGAGACTTGAAGAGATTTGATGTTACTTAACACTGCTGTGAAAAACTCTCTAATGAGTAAGAAAATGACAATAGAGGAACATATAACCTTAAATTATCAGATTGGTTGATTGATTTTATTTTACGGTATATCAATCCTTGTAAGTTATTTAATGTCGAATCCTGTTTATAGATATATACATTAAATATATACAATTTGTAAACGATTTGTTTGTAGGTAACACTTTTTTATAAGAGCCAGCGTTCATTTGTTTGCACACAGTTAAATGGCTTTTTAGATTGCTGACGCTAATAGTTTTATTTGTAAACGCTTAAATGGTCCCGAGTGTTGCTATCTAGCACTAATAGTTTTTATTTGTCTGAGATAAATGTTTTCAAGCATTGTGAATGATGAAGTAGTTCTGTTTGACCCATTGTTGGGACCGTAACAAGTAGTAACTGTCCGAGTAAGATTGTACCTGGGAGTAATGGCATCGAAGGGCTACTGAAATTCTCCAAAGCTCACCATCAGTTAGTTTAGTATCAAATTCAGGACAGTCATTGGGGAGGGATGCCCAACTCTACAGAGATGCTGTCGGTATATTCTACAGCTTCAATCGACTAGGCTGCCTCAATCTTTCTTTTAAGTTTTTATTGATTAATCAGATTGTAATTTTTCTCTTACTCGGAAGTATTTGTTATTTGACTGTCGGGTGTGCGTTGCACTGAAAGAGAACTGACATTTTTCTCTCTTTATTTCTCTCTCTCAATCTCTCTCTTTCTCACTCACACACACAAACACACACGCACATACATATGTATATTAGAATTATGGACATGTTTGATAGCTGGTCTACCAGAACAGCATCGAACACTCTTCTCATGCAAAAAATTTTCTTATTTGAAGTTCTATCATTATATATATATATATATTATATACATCTACAGAGGGTCTGTGGCAGCAAATATCATGTATGGGTCAGATGCAGGTATTTAAAAGTAAATTCTATTCTATAAATTGATATGATAAATCCTCAGTTTATTTTTTGTTGCTTCTCTTAGAGAATATCAACTCTTTAAAAAAATATAATAAAAACTTTCTAAAAAATCTTTCTACACATAAAATTTTCTTGACAATGACCAAAGATCGAAATTAGTTGAGAACATTTGAAAAATAAATGATATAAAAGAAATACTCCTATATGTTTTATCATTTTTAAATCTCACATATATATATATATATATATATATATATATATATATATATATATATATATATATATAGAGTCAAGGAAGAAAGTAATGGAAAATAATCCAACAGTATGGAGGAAAATTGAAAAAACAATATAAACCAAAATTGATGAATTTATTAGAAGGAAAGCTGACATTGAAACGTTTCGGTTTTATTAAACCTTCGTCACGACTTTATAATCACGTGGTAGATTTTCGAAAAAGAACGCTGATTGAATGACTGAACGGTTATATGATATTTCTTTGTATTCACTCTCCACTCTTTTTTGTATTTTATGAAGCATCCGTTGCTATTCTATTAACACTCATTTCACCATTTTAAAGCCCTGATGAAAGTTCATTAAAGCCGAAACGTTTTACCGTCGACTTTCCTTCAAATAAATTCATCACTCTTGGATTACCTTCTTTTTCAGTTTCTCTTTCACTCTTTCTCTCTCTCTCTCTCTCTCTCTGACTCTCTCTCTTTCTCTCTCTCACTCTCTCTCTCTCTATATATATATATATGTTTGTGTGTGTGTGCATGTGTGTGAAAAAACTGTTGGTTCAATCTATTATAAGTTGGCGACCTTAGTCGAGGGTGACCCGAAGTCTCCCTTTATTAATAGCTACTACACCGAGGTGTAGGGAATGGCGCTACTCCATTCCTTGTGTAGCAGAAGGAACTTCGTATCCTAGACCAAAGGTCCATAAACTAGATGGCTCCCCGCATGGTGTCATGATTCTTCTGCTAGAAGAGAGAGGACAGAAAGTACGTCCGTCCTGCTCGAAAGATTCTGAGGAAGAGAGAGTCTTTGCGGGCTTTCACTGCTCTTGATTTACCCAGGAAAGTCATCCGGATAGAATGGGACAAATCACCCTCATTGGGTGAAAATATGCGACAACCATAATGGTCAAATTAAATTACGCGTCAAACAAAGATGCGAAGTTTTTTCTGCTACACTTGGATTGCTCCACTTTACCTTTGATCCTCACCATATAATGCTGAGTGCTAAGCAAGGCGGCACTAAGTACCATTTTTTGAGTCTTTGGTATGACTCAACCTGCGATTGAACCCTGATCTCAAGGACCAGTGGCGAACACTCTATTCTTTAGGCTAACCTTTATTTTCGACATTGACTTTATTGAACAAAATATTTACTGTTTCGTTCCACTATTTTCTCTCGTCTTTCAGGAATCTTCCTAATTCTGGTCACCCAGTCTAGCTTATTCTCACCAATAAAGAATTTCTCTTAATGCTTTTTAAGGTTTTCTGTGGGAAATGAAATCGTTTCATTCAGAGAAATGTTAAAAAACTATAAGGAATTATAATCCGAAGATTCTTATCTATTTGGAGATATTTGGAGCACTTCCTAAACTAGACAAGAAACGAATTAAGAATCTT
The DNA here is from genome assembly GCA_963585895.1 of Sepioteuthis lessoniana. Taxonomy (NCBI): domain Eukaryota; kingdom Metazoa; phylum Mollusca; class Cephalopoda; order Myopsida; family Loliginidae; genus Sepioteuthis; species Sepioteuthis lessoniana. The sequence continues at coordinate 161,205,437 of OY757904.1, read as the reverse complement.
TGTTCAAATAAAAAAGAAAGATGTTGACATTGTATTGGCTCTTGAATGGCATCGTTGAGATACGGTAGAAAAGAAAGAATGAGTCCTAATTTGCATTAGGGATGTTTTTATTGTGGTACTTTGTGGGTTAGTGTGGGAGGATATAGTATATTAAGCAGTAATACAGAGAGGACCATTAAGGTTAGTGTTGGAGGTGTAGCATATTAAACACTAACAGATATTGTACCTTGTGCGTTAGTGTAGGTGGGAGTAACATATCAAACCGTAATAAAGAGAGTGCCTTGTGGGTTAGTCTTGGAGGGCGTAGCATATTGAACCGTAATACAGAGGGTGCCGCGCAGATTAGTGTTGAACGGCGTGGCATATTAAAAAGTTATTGAGAGAGTACCTTGTGGGTTAGCGTGGGAGGATGTAGTATATTAAACACTAATACAGAGAGGGCCGTGTAGGTTAGTGTTGGAGGTGTAGCATATTAAACACTAATACAGATTGTACCTTGTGGGTTAGGGTTGGAGGGTGTAGCATACTAAACAGTTATACAGAAATTGCCCAGTGGATTAGTGTTGGGAGTGTAGCATATTAAACCTTGGGGGTTAGAGTTGGAAGGTGTATAATCAATGTTTTTAAATTGAAAATAATGAATCAATTTTAAAAAAATAAGGGAAGGTCAATCTCTTCCGATCAACAACCCCAGCCATAAGAATTGAAAATGTATTTCCCCAAAGAATTACAAAAAGATCTCTTACTAAATCTTTCAAAGAAAGCCAATCTCTTCTTTCTTGCACTTGATACTCTCTGCTTTTCTTATTAAAAATGTAAACAATTGAAACAAATTGGCAAAATCAATGAAAGAAAAGAGGCAATAAGTTCAAGTGTTAAAGAAAATTAAATTAAAGAAAATCTAAACCAATTTGGATATAAAGTTTCTCGTATTGTCAAAGTGAGTTTGCATTGGTTATATGGAATATAAAACATGTTCAGCTTATTGCTGGGGAGAGCATTTTAAAAAGCTGATGAATGAAAACTCTATATTTCCAATTAAAAAACGAGAGAGTATTGTTTATCATTGCGCTTGTGAAGGATACTGAAAGCAACTTTTTTTATGTAAAGCAGCCATATTGGGAATTAATGGTTTGAACATTGACAAGAACGCTAAGTTGGAAAGGATTGTCTTTCCCTGATTCCATTTTGTACGGCAAACACTATTTACATTTTAAGTTAAATTTATTTTTGGGCCTGACTATAACTTACTAATTTTTAATTTTTATCTAGACCTATATGACCCGTAAACCTGCTCTGTTCTCGTTTTAACAGTGATCCATTGAATGATCCACATTTGAAGGATCCACATTTGAATGATCCACATTTAGTTTTAAGACTCAGCTGAGTTTAATAGATATTTCTATATTGTGATCAGTATTGTATGATATTCAATTATTCGATGGGTGAAAAAGTCACCACCTAGCATCCCATTTTTTGTTGAAAACTAGAGATTGTACATATATTGCAGAGATCGTTTTCAAGAAACATTACAAACTTTTGAGAACATCTAATGAATAGCCGGAAAAATGATCTTAAATGAATTATTGGTTTAATCTCCTCTTTTCATAAGTTAAAGATATATGTTAAATGTCTATCTTGTTGTCGGGGCATAGAATACTGTAATGAAGAATCAGGGCGGCGTGCATTTTTTGCTGTGAAAGACAAAATCGATGTGTCATGCAAGAAAGAAAAAACGGTCATTTTAGGTCTGGGTTCACTTACGACAGGCCACTGATGTTTGTCTAAAAAACTAGTCAATAAGCGCACCGGACCTGCTTACCGAAATTTGCAAGAGTTTAAGGTTGACGCGTTCGTCTTTGAGATCTTCAGAGCGAGATTGGTGTGATTCGTGCATAGAAATACTTGATATCACATGACCGTGTGGAAAAGACCTCTTAAGAAACAACATACCGAAAATGTAAATATGAACATACAAGGAACAAAACTTACTAATATACAGTCATGAAATAATCCACGAGGGGTTGACATACCATTAAAATATATCAAGTAATCCAATTGTTAAATGACAGAGAACTTGATTTATTTATTTACTGACCTACAATTACAATTGAATAACAAATGATTTAAATAGTCTTGTATCAAAACCCACAACAGGATGGAAATAAATTTATAATCCTAATGTGACTGGTTTTTGTTTTTCTTAAAGGAATCATCGCTCTGTGATGTCAGTTACATTGAGCTCTTTACCAGGAAAATTTAAATGTTCATAGTTGAATGATTTTTTGTCCTGGCGGAATTATTTCCGACTCCGGTTTCTGAATAACACACACACACACACACACACACACACACACACACACACACACACACACACACACACACACACACACATATATATATATATATATATAACAGCAATTCTATTGCGTATTTCCCAACTTGTTGACAGCAATATGATTGCCGTTAACAAGTTGAGAACAAGTTGGTGACTCTCTTAGCCACGAGGTCTGTTGCTCATCCTATCACTTTTGGTCGGGATCATCTTTAAAAGTATTTTGCAACTAATTTCTTTCGCAATATGTATGTAACTTTTTATGACGTTTGCATTGGCCTGAAAATCTGTATTTTAGAAAGAGAAAATCGAAAAATAAAATTATGCCTAGCATCCAGAATAATGAAATTCCAAGTCTATTTAGCTATGGTTGTTATTATAGAAATCATAAATCTTCTTACCTGCGAATTATTATTTTTGTTAAATCACAACGTACTTTACAGGTTCTCCGTGTTTATTTTGTTGTCGAGGGAAAATAGGAAAATCCTCTTTTTTGGAGATGATTTGTAAAACAGATAAATTTCCCTAAATCGACAATCAGATTGAAGTTTGAAAAAGCAAAACAGAAAGAAATTATCTGAAGATCCAGAAGTAACTGACAATTTAGAAATAAGGAAATGCTATGTTTAAAGTTGAAGATGATTGGAACTTGATTGTTACTTCGTTAAAAAGATATTATTTATTATCGATTAAGAGAAAAAACACAAAATTTAGAATAAAAAAGAATTGAATAGATGGAGCACGAGTCCCCAACCACCGGACCGAGGACTGTTACCGGGCTGAAGACCGGTAACGGGACGTAAAGAATGAATATACTTATTTATAAAACCATACGTATTTTATTTTCAGTCATCTTTCGGATATTCGAGTTCGAAAAATTGCTACTTCCACCCACAACTCTCTTGTATATATGACTCGGTTGCGGGTTTTTCCAAGTGTAAGTAAGTTTACAAGCTAACCATTGCTAAAATGGTCTCAAAAAATGTCATAGGAGTTTCCTCAAAAGGTGAAAAAGAGACAACGACGAGACATAAAAAGGATTGGTGAGTTCCAACAAAAAGAAATTTGCAGTTAAAAGAAAATACCAAGAGTCTAACTTAAATTACTGTTTCACTGCAACAGGTGATTTATACTTTTCACATCCGCTCTGTAGAATATGTGGTGACCGGTTAATGAAGCGACGAAACCTTCAAAATTACTTCGCCACACGGAGCACAAGCACGCTGCATTATGAGACAAGCCATTCTTTTGAAAAGAAAAATGTGAACATGAAAGCCAGAAGCAATTATTTAGGACGACCACTTCAACAAATGTGTCTGCACTGAAAGCATCATTCTTTGTGGCTGACCGCATGGCTAAAACCATGAAGTCCTTTCTGCCTTGATTACGTACTACAAACTTCAATAGATTTAACTAAAGAAAATTGTTTCACATTAAAAAAAAAAGACAAGAAGTAAGCATTATTCCACAGAAAGTATGACAGAAGCAGAATACGCTGATGTTCTAGTACTTCTCACAAATACACCTGTCCAAGCTGAATACCTGCCTGGAGCAAGCAACAAGGGACACTGGCCTCTACATAAATGAAAATAAAACAGAGTTCATGTGCTTTAAACAAAAAAGAGCTATATTCACTTTACGTGGTAAGATCCTGAAATGAGGAGACAAGTTCATATCCATCGGTAGCAGTATCCCAGCTCTTGAAAGTAATGTCAACAAAAGCGTTGCAAAGACATGAACTGCTCTCAACAGGTTGTTGATCATATGGAAATCTGATCTCTCAGATAAAATAAAACAGCATTTCTTCCAAGCTGTAACAAGATCAGTACTACTAAATGGATGCACCACCCGGACGCTTTAGAAACACATTAAGAAAAAGCTAAATAGGAAGTATACAAGATTCCTACGGGTCCTTTTGAACAAATCCTAGAAGTAACACTCCCAAAACAGCAGCTTTATGGCCACCTACCTCCTATCTCACGAGCCGTCCAAATAAGACGAATAAGACATACTGGAGAAGTAGGGATGAGCTTATAAGCATCGTTCTTTCATCGACTCCTACGCATGGACACATCAGTATGGACTGACCAGCAAGGAATTAGATATATTTATGCTCTGTGCAGACACTGGATGTAGTTTGGAGTACCTGCTATAAGTGATGGCTGATAGGGATAAAGATAGATAGATAGATAGATAGATAGATAGAGAGAGAGAGAGAGAGAGAGAGAGAGAGAGAGCTCCAGGCTATTAGTACTACTTTATTATGATAATGATGATTGCAACGAATTATCTAGAGAAGTCACAGTTTAAAATGTAGCAAACATTTCTCTTTCAACTAATTTCTGAGCAAGACGAATTGATAAAATAGCAGAGGACGCCCAAACACGTCTACAAGAGAGGATTAACGTAATACCGTGATAAAAAAATTAGGTTGATGAATATAATGATGCTGCCAACAAGGTAATATTATTCGTCTTTGTGGGATATATTTTTAGGAAGACGAGTTTGAGGATTTATTATGTGGATTGGTTTTGCCAAAAACACCACAACAGCTGAATTACTCAAGTCTTTGAACGATTAAGTTTAAAGAAAATGTAATTGGTCATCTTGTGTTGATGTATGTATAGAACGGCTTCGATAACTGGATGGATTTCTTGTTTCTCAATAAAGAAGGTTACTTCCAAATATGAGTCTATGCACTGTGTAATTCATAGTGAAATACTTGCGAGCCGGAAAATGTCGCCTGAGTTTTATAACGTTTTTCAAGATGTGATTTAAATTATTAACCCCAGCAAAGAATATGAAATTTTCCCCGCATCTATTCGAGCAACTCAATAAGAAGATAGATGCAGAACATAGGAGTCACAGAAGTGAGATGACTTTATAAAGGATGGTCGATGGATAGAGTTTTTGCGTTAAAAGGGAATTTTTTTTAGAAAAGCAGTCACCATTGGCAGCGTATTTAAGTAACACACAATGGATAGCAAAACGTTTGTTTACCTGTGTGACATATTCAACCTGAACTCGGTGTTTTACACCAATCGGCCGATAAGTTTGCTAAATTCTAAGTCAAACTGGAATTATGGGAACAGCGAGTGAACACAGGGACTTTTCTTTACAGGTTTCACACATAAGCAGGATTTATAGAAGCTTTCGTTCGGAGCTTTCGTTCTGCCAGTTGGTACGTGATCACCTGTCTCAGTTTTGAAAAGAGTTTGCGCATTTCTTTCCAACCACAAAAGATCCACCTCCGCGTCGGGGATGGAATGGATCTGCGACCCATTCGGAAACCAGCCAGGTGAATGAACTTGCAAGAAGATAATCAGTTGACTGAGACCTCAAAGAAATGGTGACTTTAAAAGTATTTTTGAAACAACTTCAAATTTTCTTGCATTTATGTCAAGACAGAATATTCTTACATCACCACAAAAGCATTGAAAGCTCTTCCTTCTTTTTCTATCATCATATTTTAGTGAAGCGGTGTTTTCGGGGGTGACAACAACCAAAAAAGATAACAGAGAAGACTGAACATAAGGAACTTATTTTGAATGTTACTGTCTCCCATCATCCCCAAATGAGATCATCTAGTTGCAGGTAAACAAGTTCACTGATCTCATTGATATTGACATGATAATAGTGTAATAATTATTGAAAGTTCAAAATATAAAATGTAATATTAAATTCACATAACATTTTTAAAAATTACACATTATTCCCCTTCCCTCTTTTTTGCGGAAAAATTGTCGGACATGAAACTGGTCTATTGAAGAAAAAAGGTGAACCGTTGCTCTAGAGAATAAAATTATAAGCGGTTTGTATTTTCTTGATCGGTCCTCACAGAGGATTGAGAAATGAGATCCGTAGACCATATAGATATTTTCTCGATTTGTTTTATCTTCTCTGCGAATAGGGAGATGAAATTGTGGTTGATGAGACAAACCTTTTCTCGATTAGTTTTGTTCTTACAGAAGATTGAGAAATGAGATTATTAGAGCAAATAAAGAACTTCTATATCAGTTTTCCCTTCACAGTGGGTTGTAAAATGATATTCTTCGACGAGATCAATTTTTTATTGGTGAATTTTGTTTACACAGAGGTCAAGCGATGGATTAAATTAAACAATGGATGCTTTGGCTTTACAAAACCCACAAAGGTTGATAGGTCATTAAAGAAAAATACCTAAACAAATAATTTCACAATTGTTAGACCTGATAAATAATCTATTGATCTATTTCCTCTTCACAGAGGATTGGGAAATGAGATTGTTAAAAGAAATGAATATTTTATGAATCAGTTTTGTCTTCACGGGGTATTGGGAAAGGAGATCCGAAGACAGGATAAATATTTTCTCAATAGTATTGTTTTATCGGTGAGTTGAGAAAAGAAATTGTTTCAATCAGTCTTGTGCTCACAGAAGATTTTGACTTAAGATTATTGGTCGAGACAAATATTTTCTGGAATAATTTTGTCTTCACAGAGGAATGTGAAATGACCAGATAAATATTTTCTCTATCAATTCTTTTTTCACAGAGGATTGACTAATGAGAATATTAGACGAAATAAATATTATTTCGACCAGTTTTGTCTTCACAAAGGAATGTGAAATGAAATGGTCAGACGAGATTTATATTTTCTTGATCAAGTTCATTTTCACATAGAATTGAAAAATGGGATTCCTGAACGAGACAAAGATTTTCATATTTCTTCTCTGAAGTTTATTCTTCACATTATAAACAACAAATTCACCTGGGGCTACTTAATATTGTGAAGTTCAGTCATTGAAATGTAATTTGAATTTTTCTTTCAAATTTGATGAAATCAATATTCATGAACTATCCATTATATATTCATTAATTTTATTTATTTACTAAAGTTTGATTATGACATTAGAAATCACGAGTTACTTACAGCACCTAACGTTTGGCAACTGATCTAATTTCTGAATAGATTCGATTCCCCTCAACTTCGTCATTCAGATAGATTCATTAAATGAGATATTTGATCAGACATATTCAATAAAATGAGATATTTGATCAGAGATATTCATTAAATGAGATATTTGATCAGACATTTTCATTAGATGAGATATTTGATCAGATATATTCTTTAAATGAGATATTTGATCAGACATATTTATTAAATGAGATATTTGATCAGAGATATTCATTAAATGAGATATTTGATCAGACATTTTCATTAGATGAGATATTTGATCAGATATATTCTTTAAATGAGATATTTGATCAGACATATTTATTAAATGAGATATTTGATCAGAGATATTCATCAAATGAGATATTTGATCAGAGATATTCATCAAATGAGATATTTGATCAGACATTTTCATTAAATGAGATATTTGATCAGACATATTTATTAAATGAGATATTTGATTAGACATATCTATTAAATGAAGTATTTAGTCTGACGTATCCATTAGATAAGATATTTGGTCAGAAATATTCATTAAATGAGATATTTCCCTTGGGGATACAAATCGATCTAAAAAAGACAGGGCAAAATTAGATTAATTGTTCGCAGAACTGAAAATAGTATTTATAGTGTGGATTTAAAAAATGGCTGGCGCAGTTTGTGTTCACTTTGTAGTAATTCCGGAGGGAATGACGTGGATTCACTCCAGGTATTAATAAATAGCAACTCAGATTGAACGCTTGAAAAAACAATCCATCTTAATCAGTTCAGGGATCGATCGTTACTGCTCGTATTCAACAACTTGTTACAGCATGTCACATGATATCATCAAGTGAACACATTTATCCTGAAATGTCACGAAAGGGAAATACTAGGAGTGGCCCACCCTAGTGTCAAAATAGATTATGAAAGAGAGGATAGTCACTTTAATAATAAACCCTATTGCCATCAGAGATGACATGAAGGGAATAACTTGTCATAGCGTTCAGACGACCAAATATGTAAACATCCCTCTATCTATAAATAGTGGCACGCAATCGCTTAAAAATTGTTGCATTAATTACGTCGAAATTGTATGCTTCACAATTTTAGATATACATAATCCAACTCTACTTGAATCGTAAACCGGCAAAATCCTTCCAGACAGTCGTGATATAAAAATAAATCAACCATTGAAAGAGTTCTGCATTGAAAATATTCATTTTTTTAGAAATCAGTTGCCATTTTAGACATGTAGTGAGTTTTATCTATTATTATAAGCACCCGCAAAAGATAAATTCTTTTGTTGCATTGATAAAAAAGGTAAGAAAATGTCTTCAATGGAGTTTAAGTCATCTAATTGCATATGTCAGTGATTTGTATTGGGAAAATATGTTGCATCGCAAACAGAAAATCGCTGCAGGGTTGTCTCATTAGGATAATTACACCCATAAAAAAATACACTTCTTCAATAAACATATAAAGTTTACTTCCGAAAATGAAAAGAAAACAGTATTTGGTCGAGTTTGAAAGTATAAATATAAAATATTAATAGGTTTGTTGTGAAATAGGAAATGAAGAAGTAACTTCCGGCGAGACTAACACACATCAAACACACGTCTAATATGGACGTTTCTTTAGTAATCTTAACTCTTAGATTTGAGTTAATTATGGCAAACTCTCCACTTCGCCATATCTATTACCCAATAACTCTTGTTTTATTTCTTTCATTTCAGTGTTCAGGCATTTTCATTCGACTATTTTCAGTTTTGCGATATTTGCTCTAAAAGTCGAAGAGAATGTTGTGATAAAAAACAACAATAATAAGATGCAGTTAAACCAATGATTAAATAATTGTAATAATAAAGAGTGTATAGACACATTGTGTTCTGATAACAAAGCAGCAATAATAAAATAGAGTATTAAAATAATAAAGAATAGACTTTTATTTTTTACCTGAGAACGTGAAATGTTCCGACTCTTCACTGCTCTTTCAAAATCCTCAAGTAAAACTAACACTTTGAAACATCTTTAAGTTCTACATAGTTATTTGTCATGAGAGTATCAAATTGTCATGAGTATGAATTATCGTGAGTGTTTAGTTGTCTTGCTAATTCAGTAGTCATGATTGATTGATGTATTGATTTTAACGGTATGCGTTGCTTTACCAACTTTTAACTCACACACACACACACACACACACACACACACACACACACACACACACACACACACACACATACCAGAGAGTGCTAAGGTTACAATTATTATTAGCAACGTGGCTATAAAAACCTTTTGGTGCTAACCACTTTTTATCTTTTCATCTTGACCCTCGACGGAACATGAATGCTCTGCACACAGACGCATAGGTGTTGTGCTTGCATTTCGGCCACGAAGACGCCGGTCACAACAATGCATATCCTTACTTCACACGTGAATCATTCCCTTCTTTTTTACACTCCTGAGAACTGCCTAATTCGGAGGACCTTATCCTAAAAAGTACACTTTACACATGCTTACTGTCACAAAAGTCCTTTTTCCTCGCATATACAACTCTTCTCAGATAAACCTGTTGTCTCTGGATTCCTCATTATGATAAATATTTTCTTCTTATAATTGTTTTCTTTCTATCTTTGTTTCCATTCAAAATAAGCTAATCAGGCCAAAGCAATACATATCTTATCCGTCTGGGGTTTATTTTATAAATAGGGGGTCAGGGAATCACGAACATGGTGTGCTTATTTTTTTTAAAGAGTTTTGTGTACACAATCGTTTGATTTCAAGTATTCCTATCTAATGTAAATAAATTACAAACAAATATGTTTGGCCCATATATGAAGCCCTAACAGGAATTGTTAATCCGTCAGAGTGGACCTGAGAGTAATCCACACTCCTTTGAGCTCCAGAACTGGAGCCTCACCATCCAATTGTCAATATCATACCAAAAACACCCCATTTTTTGCAGAGGATATAGTCAGTGTATTCCGAGCCTCATCAACAAAGCAAGGAGTTGTCATGAGTATAAAGTTCATTTGATATAAGTGAGTTATAGAAACCTTTTTGGCTGAGAAAATCGAGAAACATTTTAATTTTTATTGACAAAACTGCAGAAAGTCAAGAAACTTTAACAATGGTATCAGGACATCGTCTCATGTCACAGTCGTCTATCGTAAATAGGAAAAAGATAATAGAATTAACATAGACGAAAATATGGTGATTGTATAAGATAAACATTCACCAGGCAAATATAATTAACCTTTCTCCAATTACAAAGTACAAAAATACATTGTGAGTGTGATTTTATTTACTTTAGTGATCAGAGTAGTCATATTAAGAATGACGTGTCAGAGAGAGAGAGAGAGAGAGAGAGAGAGAGAGAGAGAGAGAGAGAGAGAGAGAGAGGGGGAGGGAGGGAGGGAGGGGGGGACGTCAGCATCCAATTGAAATGCCTGCCAATGTCTGACCTCATAAGCCTCAAAAGAAAAAGTTGGATGCTTATTTCCTGAGCAGAATTCACAGACAACGGATATCAGCTTGGAATATAACATAGGCTTCTTCGTTGTCAGTAAATTAAAATTTCGGAGTTGCTTTTTTATTATTTGTCAGAGGTCACAAAGTACAAGGTAGTCATCTTTCTTATTATACAGAATTCGTTATTTGTAGGAATCGGTTAACTGAATGGAATATTGAATTGATTCTTTTTCTAAAATATATTTTGTTTAAGAAGTTTGTCTATATATTTTCATAGCATTCTTGTTCACAGATGGTTTTACAGAAAAAAATGTAAATATTGATTTATTGATATTGAATTATCGATGAGTCGCATATGTCCAATACATTTCGAAACTTTAGTATACCTTGTCAGAGGTGGGGTGGCTTTGAATTTTCTGAGTGTATCTACTGCTGAGGGGTACGACCCCCTTGAAAAGGAGGGGGTCCTGAGTATGAAACTTAACTGCATCTGATGGTGAGGCTCCAGTTTTAGAGATCTGGGGAATACCATTACTATCAGATCCACTCGGAACCCATTAATCAAATAGATCTATTCAAAAATCATTTGTATTTGATAGGAATGCTTGATACTACAAAACTGTAAATTATTTGTATTGAAAATAATTACTTGATGTTATTATTGTTTACTAAGGGGTTACTATTAGTTACTTGTACAAACAAATCCTTATTATTGAATAAAAATAATTACTTGAAACCATATGATTATTAGTATTGGACAAGAATACTTGAAACTGTACAATTGTACTTAAATTATTTGTATTAGATAGGAATACTTGATATCGTATAATTATGTAAAAAAAGCTTTTACGACACGACTACACAGCCATTGTAAATATCAATGTACAATCGACGGAATTAGCTAATCTATTTGGCATAAAAAAAACCTGGACAAATTGACATGCCATGAAAATTAATCAATCAATTTGTAGTGATACTAGCGAATTAATCTGCCTAATTTGCATGATTTTAAAAGAATGCCGATATGTCTCATTGAGAATAACTGGGAAGGCTGATTAACAACTGACTAGTGTTAATCTTGCATATCACAACAATGGCGTCGCCGATAGGATACTAATTGTCTGTCGAGGATCCCGATTTTGTTGATACCTGACTACGATGTTTTGCTGCAAGCGCAAGAACTAAAAAGCTGAAAGACCACAAGGAAAGGGAGGAGAAAATGAGATTACGGATCTCTTTTTGGCTACAGCTGGATGTGAGGCGATTATGAAAGTCTCCACCATGGCGTATCCCACAAACCTAGAAGACCTGACTTTTGAAAAAATAAGTCAGATCCCAAGAAGAAATATGAAGCCCAAGAAAATGTTAGTTGTGGCAGAAAGAATGAAGTTCATGTTGATGAAACAAGAAATTGATGAACCAATCATGAAATATCTACACCGTATAAAAAATGCGAGTAGATATTGCGAGTTTGAAGAACTTGGACAAGAAAAACAGGCGATTGAAGTGGACTTAATTCAATTAAGGTCAATTGAAGGTATGTACAATGCACCACACCGATATAAAATAATGGAACAACTACAAATAGGAAATATGTCTTTAAATACCTGCATTGACTTTATACAGCAACAAGAATTCATACAGAAATACAATCATGATAAAGGTCAACACAGTGAACAAATATTCGCAGATACTTACATGTTAAAAAGGATTGAAAAATGTTCGTATTGTGGACGTGAACATGAAATAAAAAGGAAAAAATGCCCAGCATTTGGGAAGACTTGTACAAATGGCTTTAAAAAAGAACCATTTTCAAGCAGTATACAAATTCAAAAAGAAAAAAAAACGTTGAAAGAATTGAAGAAAACGAAATCAATTTGGAAGTCTTTTCAGTAAAAAAACAAAAACAAGAAAGTAGAAAAAATTGAACTAAAGAAAAAACGTAATTTACTGAAGGTTAAACTCAACAACTTCGATTTGGATATGCAAATGGATACCGGAAGTGAGGTAACGCTTATACCAAGAAATTTCTGGGAACACATTGGAAAGCCAACTTTACGAAAGAGCAGTTTACTACTCCGCCAATTTGATGGATCGGTCACAAAAACTTTATGGTACTTTGAAGGTTTCTTGGTGTTAGAAGATAAATTTGAAGTAATGTGCTTTACATAAATTCTACCAAATTAATTCATGAGATAAAAATGGAAAAAAACTGAAAAATTAAAAAACCTATAAAGGGAATTTAAAATTAAAAGAAAATGTTACCCCTTTTTATTATGAGGCACGAAAATTACCTGTAAATTTGTTGTGATTATTAGTAGTAAAACTACGAAAATTAATCGAACAGGAACCTTCTGGAACATGTTCCCCTGGGTGTAGCTAGTGCGAAGCACACATTGCAGTTTTAAGAAAATCAGATGGAAACATACGTATATGTGGAGATTATAAAATAGGCGTAAATCACAAAGATTGCTCGGATTCATATCCTATACTTAATGTTAAAGTTGCAATTGATGCACTGGCAGATATGAGCGTTTCTACAAAAATAGATTTGAAAACGGCATACCACCAAATACCAATAAATGACAACTTCAAAGAAGTAACAACGATAAACAGGCCATTAGGATTACTGAAATGAAGGAGGATACTTTATGGAATCAAAACAGCAAGCGCCATATTTCAAAAGGCCGTCGAACAGGTTTTAGGAGAAGATATAAAAAATATGGTTAGTTACCAAGACAATATATGCATAGGAACTATTAATGAAAATGAATTAAAAAAGAAAACCGACATCGTCTTGAAAAGATTAAGAAACGTTGGAATGACAATAATAGAAAAAAAAATGCGTAAATAATAGTAAAATATCATTTTTAGGTTATACTATTTCAAAAAAATGTACATCACCAGACCAAGCCTTGGCAGAAAAAATACTAAAAATAGCTACACCTACAAATAAAAAAAAACTTGAATCTTTTTGGGGATTGGTGAATTTCTACAGGTGATCTGTACCAAACGAACCTGACTGAGCCGTTGGCGAATTCAAGAAAAAAGAATGTTGAATTTATCTGGTCGGAGAAACAACGAAAAGCTTTTGATAGATTAAAAGTAATTATGGAAAAGAAAACAGTAGTGAAAATTTTTGATCCAGAAAAGGACATTATGTTAACCACAGATGCAAGTGAACATTCAAAATCTGGAATATTATCACAAGAAGGACATCCGATTATATATTCATCAAGAAGACTAACGAACACTGAATTTAATTATTCAAATATAGAGACAGAAGCCTTGGCCATGGTGTGGACAATCACTAGAGCTCGAAAGTTTTTAATTGGGAAAAAATTATTTTGAGAAATGATCATAGGCCATTAGAGTTTATATTCAATCTAAGAAAAGAATTACCCAAAGTCACGACATCGAGAATATTTAGGTGGGCAATAAGATTAATAGCATTTGACTTTGATATAGAATATGTCAAAGGAAATTCAATTCCACACGTAGATTCACTATTAAGATTGCGATTAAAAGATAAAACAGAAGAATTTGAAGATACATTTCTACATTGGGTAAAGACTGATGTTTTGTCTTTAGATAGAATGGCTGTGGAAACTAGACATGATCCAGTACTAAGTAGGATAACGTCGAGAATAAGAAAAAACATATCGGAAAATTGTTCCAGGGTGAAAATAACCTACAAAGAAATAAGACATAACGATAGAACATGGAGTGATTTGTAATGGGGATCTGATAATTCCCCTAGAAACCAAGAAAAATGCTAAAAAGTGTATATGATGATATACACAGTGGAGTAGCGATTACATAAAACAGGATAAAATTAGAAGCTTGGTGGCCAGGATATTCAAGAGATGTCGAAAAATATATAAAAAGATGCAAAAAATGTAAAGAATTAAGAGATTTTACACAGACTACTTTACATTCATGGCCCAGGGAAGTGGAACCATGGAATCGTGTGCATATGGATCATGCATACATTACTGGAGTGGGACTCTTATTTATACTGCTTTTTATATTCTTCTATTGTAAAGAAAGCGTTGTAGATCCAATAACATTATTGCGTCGAATACTCACACGTGTAAACAAACAATATATCGTGGTGATAGGTATCCACTAAATAACAGCAGCTAATATCAGAAATTGCTTCTAGGATCGTGGGATATGGGTTCAAACCAAGACTGATCCACATTATCAGCTTATTGGCCGCAGAATAGAAGATATTTTAAAAATCTCTATTTAGAAATTGATAATTCAATCGATTTTCATTTCGAAGTAGCAAAAATTAAATGACCTATGAATATTTCATTTTTAGAATCAACATGTTTAGGATATTCAAATGCTACCAATTTGATCCACTTTATTAGATAAATACAAACTCAGTTTTATTTACTTTAATGATTACGGGTATCATGAAACAGCCAACTCTGTTTGTATCAGGGGCAAATGAAGCAATAACCAACGTTGTATTTTAGGAAAATTTAAATGTGATATTTATAGACAAGTCTAGGATTCTTTTATCCCTTTCCACTAACTGCAAATCCCCCACTCCACCACCACCAAAGAAACAACATCTACTCCTGTGATTAGTTTCAGACTTTTT
The DNA here is from genome assembly GCA_963585895.1 of Sepioteuthis lessoniana. NCBI lineage: Eukaryota > Metazoa > Mollusca > Cephalopoda > Myopsida > Loliginidae > Sepioteuthis > Sepioteuthis lessoniana. The sequence continues at coordinate 161,190,105 of OY757904.1, read as the reverse complement.
TGCACTAACAAACTCAATGTTTCCGACAGTAATTTGATTATCAGACACCATTGATGTGAAAGTTTGTTTTTGGCAGTCCTCGCCATTCAGTCAGTCTGTTGAGCATTGGAAATCAGGAAGAAAAGAATCAGGGGTCAGTTGCTAGGGGTCATTTATCAGAAGTCAGGCATTACTTATATGCATAATAGAAATCCATTGCTTATGGTTTGACGATCGGACGGCTTGAAAATCACGAGGAAAAGGAATATCAATTATATAAAGTAAGTTGTAAAGTTGGCGACCGTAGTCGAGGACAACCCAAAGGCTCCCCTTTCAATAGCTACTACACCAAGGTGTAGGGGAGGGTGCTACTCATTTCCCTCGATTGCTCCATGCTACCTTTGATCCTTACGTTATAGTGCCGAGTGCTTTGCAACGCGGCATCAAGTACCATTTTTTGAGTCTTTGATATGACACGACCTGGGATTGACCTCTGATCTCCCGGACGATTGGCGAATACTCTAACCATTATCTCAAAACATGACTGATAAAATTAGACTATTAAATATATGGCAATAACGTCTATGTAATGATTATTGTTGTAAGGAAATGGTCTCATATCGAGTTCGAATCATACACGTTCCTGTTTGCCTTTTACTTCACGAGAAAGGCATGAATCCATTTCGTTTTCCACTTGTTATCTGTAAAAGAGCAAATTGGGTTCGCTATTCTTGCAAGGGCAACCGGCTAAGGAGAAGGAAAAAATCTAAATTATTATATTCCACAATTAATTCAAAGTAATTTCTATGATTCAAAATAAATACAATTCTAAAAAATTTTTTTTTACCTTTTTTCATTCAAAAATTGTTTAATTTTTTAAAAGGTAAGTGACTTTTGCGCCACCTTGTTGAAACAAAAGCGTCATAAGGCAAATTTGGATATTTTTGTTGCTATTTTTGTAACTATTTTTTAAAAACTATTTTTTGTAACAATTTTTGTGACTATTTTTGTAACTATTTTTTGGAACAATTTTGTGACATTTTATCATCATCATCATATCAAACTGCTCGTACGGATTTCCCTAACTCTCTCTCTCTCTCTCTCGCCGCCCGTCTCTATCATCCATCGTTTCCGGCACGTCTTCTAGGCTACATCTTGTGTCCGTACTGAGCTGTTGTAGATAAGTTCTAGCTGGTAGTCATACACTTGCGCGTCCGTATGAAGGGGTCCATGGGAGAACGTCGCTTATGAGTTCGTCCTTGCTTCTCTAGCAATCTACCACATATATTGTTCGTCTAATTTGGATGGTCTTCGAGATGGGTGGTAGGTGGCCGTACTGCTGCTGTTTTTTGGGAGGTTGCTTCCCGGATTTGTTTAATATAGTTCATAGCACCCTTGTGCTATTGCCGTCAAGCTTTTTCTCTATACGCTTAGTCAGTGTCCAAGTGGTGCATCCATACAGTAGTATGGACATGACCGCTGCTTGGAAAAAATTCCGTTTTATTTTACCGTATAGGTCTGACTTCAATATGACCGATAGCCAGTAGATAGCAGTTCATGCCTTCGCTAGTTGCGTATTGATGTCATTTTCAGTAGATGAACCGCTGGTCCTGAGGTAGGTGAACTTGTCCACTAGTTTCAGAGAGCCACCACTTTGATTACAGTACATATACTCCATTTTTTCTGCATTCATATGGAGGCCTATGCTGCCTGCTCGAGCCTATGCTGTATGGATTCGGCCCGAACGGGTATATTTGCCAGAAGTGCTTTGTCATCATTGTAGTCCACATCCGTAATAATTCGTGCGGAGTATCGTCTGCTTTTTGCCTTTTCCAGGGCCAGGCCATTTTCTTTTATTAAAACTATCAACGTCCGAAGTTCGTAGTCTAGGCAGATTATGAACAGGGATGCTGCTAATGTGTCTCCTTTGCAGCACACCTGCGACAATGTCAAAGAGGTCTGTATCTCCATTCGGTGAGTGGACTTTTACTTTCGTGCTTTTATAGAGCATCATTATGGCTGCAACGGTCTCCCTGAGTAGACTGTATTTGTTCCATCTTCCCTCTGTGTATGGAGTCAAATGCCTAGGTGAAATCTACAAATAGGATTGTAGCTTTGAGGTTTTTTTGCACGAACGCCTTCTAAAATTCGACGGATTGTCAGAATTTGTGATGTTGTGGATCGATTCCTGGGAAAGCCATTTTGGTTTATCCTAAGAATTTTCTCAATTTCGGGTTCAATGCAATCGAGTATCAGAGCATTGTAAATCTTAGCCGCTATGGAAGTAAGGGTTTTAACCCAGCAGTTCTTGGCAATTCCTAGGTCACATTTTTTTTGGGAAGGGAGGATGCAGTTCTTTGTCCATCAGTCTATTGTGTTCTGGTTATATATAGCGTTGCAGTACCGGAACAGTATATCGTCGAATTTCCTTGTCTTCCATATTTCTGTGGGTATTTCATCCAGACCGGCAGTTTTCCTGTTTTTAATTTTCGTTAGTGCTACATCGAGTTCTTCTTGCGTAAACTGTCCTTATTTAATATCTAGTTGATTATCAATAATTTTCGTGATATGTTCACCCGTAACTTTTGGGGACTTTCCAAGCAAATTCTTAGAATATTCTTTTCACAAGTGTATCAGTTCTTCTGGGCTGGCGGCTTTTAGTTTCGCGCTCACGGAGCGTTTTCTTTTACTCACTTCATTTACTATCTGCCACGCTATCTGAGATTGTCTATCTTCAACCGAGTGTCGAATCTTATTGATCTGGTTTTGGATATATTATGTTTGTTCTTTTAGGTAAGAATTAGTTAGTTCACTTTGTACCTTCTTGAGTTTCTGAGCGTTTAATTTAGTTGGGTTCCTTTTATTGCATAGAGATGCGGTTTTCACGTCGTCACATTTTTCTTAACTGCTAATGTCTCCCGTGGAACTCTATGTTTTGCTCTTAGTTTGAATGGTATGCATTCTGCAGCCGCTTCCATGTGGGCATTGACGAAGGTCTCATATTCGTCATTCGGAGTAAATGTTCCTGATATTTCCTGAAGGACATCGAATTTGTTTCTAAGTGTTATCGTATATTCATCGCTAATATCTCTATTGTTAAACATGGACCAGTCATAAAGTGCGGTCCGGGTTGTTCACGCTGCATTCCTGCGTAGGCTCAGACGTATCTTTGCCGTGACAATTCGGTGGTCGGAAGACACTCATTCAAAAGAGGAATATGCTTCACAATTCAAAGCGCTGTTAGTCCATCTCTCATTCATAAGGATATAATCTATCTGTGCTTTAGCATTATTTGCGTAGGTGTAAATTCATAGTTTTCCTTCCTTTTCTGAAATTTAGTAATTAGGCAAGTTAGTCTATTTTCTAGTAGGAAATCCGTTTGATGTTCTCCATTTCTTTTTGCCTTTTTGTGTAAGCTGAATTTGTTGTTTACGTTTTTACCTATTTGGGCATTCATGTCTCCTCCAATCATGAGCACGTTCTGTTTAGGGATGTTACGAACAAGGGATGAGAGCTTATTATAGGTGGTGTCTACGCTTGTTTCATCACTAGCGTTGGCAGGAAATGATCGTTGTGCCGGAATTGCTATTGAACGTAGTTACTATTGTTCTGGGTTGTATTTTCACGATACTGTTAAATGATTTTAAGTCACGTGGACTGAGAAGCATTCCTACACCACCTATGGCTGCGTTTTCCCATGCAGATGCTGAGACCAACATCCATCTATAGCCAGAAGCGTATTATCTTATTTCTACTTCATTGTGATGGTATCTGTGTTCCTGTAAGCATACAAGGTCTATGTTATGCTCTACCACAGACGCTGTGAGCTCCCCTTGTTGACCAATTCCATTTAAAGTTCTTACGTTAAATGTGGCTATTTGTATTGTGTTTTTGCGTTTCAGTAATTTTTGTTTTGTGTTTGAGCTCTGTAGCGGATTTTTCAAACACTGAGACCAAAGCTCCAACTTCAGTAGAACGCACCCTTTTTTACCCGCGCAAAGGGCGATGCGATTTGGACATATGATTTGAGTGATAGTCATAGTAATCTTTCGATGTCTGTATTTCAACCTCATCAGTAGTCGCCACCCTTAAAGATGTTTAACAGTAGTTTCTTGACTGAACTATTTGAACCTTTGGGGTTCGTCTGCCCAGCATCTGGTGGAGCACGCCGTTGATCCGATGCTGGGATTGTAAGGAATTGTTCGACTTCCAGCCACTCTTCGTTCACGCAAAAATTGCTTGAGTTTGTCCGACTTAAAAGCAGATCCACGATCTGTGTGGATATATTAAGGCACTCTAAAAACGGCAAAAGGGAGCTGAGACCTTGAATTACTGTTGCAGCCGTTAAGTCTGAGTAGGGAATGGCGAAGGAAAATCTTGAGTACTCGTCTATTATTGTGAGCATGTATGCATTTTTTGTTTTAGAAGGTAATAGCTCCTTAAGATCCAGGTTAAGCCTTTCGAAAGGTTGTGTGACCTTAATGAGTGTTGCTGGAGGGGGGTTGTAGAACCTTGTTTTTTTCTGCACATATACAACAAGAGTTCGTGATTCTTTTTACGTCTTCGACATAATATGACAAGTTCATGCTCCTGACTACCTGGGTCATTCTTGTTTTACCCTGTTGGCGCAGTTCCTTGTTTATGTCCTGAAGACATTCTGTGCTGGTTATTAGACCACGTACTCTTGAAAATGTGTCGACCGTGGTATTCTCCTTACCAGGGTGGTAAGTAACATCGAATGGGTTGCAAGAAAGCTCTATTCCCCATCTCGCTATCTTCCCGTTTTTTTTTATTTTACTCGTTATTTTCGGGTCAAACATATATAAAACCAACTTTTGGTCAGAGATCAGTTTAAAATGTCGACCTATCAGGTAATACCTTCATTTTCGTAATGCCTCAACAATGACGTACGCCCCTTTTTCTTTCGCCGAGTGTCGTTCAGTTCGAGAAAGTTTCCTGGAAAAAAGGCTACAGGAGGACCGGATTATCTTATCGAGGCAGCTATGGCACAGTCAGAAGCACCTGTCTCAACTTTTAGAGGAACAGAAGTATCCATAGCAGAAATGGCAGAATTAGCTCTGTCTCTTTTCAAAATTTCAAATGCTTTGATGGCGGAACAGGACAAATGAACAGTAGATACTTCTGTCAATGGGTGTATTTCATCATTTTTCATCCCAAAAAAGACTCGGCAGAACTGGTATAAGAGACCGCTGGCATCGAATGCCGTGTAGGGATAATCTTCTGGGTTGATAGGTACCAGATGGTAACCACTTCTGAGGTCTTGAGTACTGAAAATGTGGTATCTGTAAATGTTTGAAATCAATTCATTGATACGAGGCAGTGGATAGGCACCAAATAATGTGTATCTGTTGATAGTTTGGGAATAATCAATGAGCATCCTTTTCTTATGATTTTCGGTGACTATTACAAGAGGTCCTGGGCTCTTCCTGGAGATTCATTTGGCTCTATTTTTACGTTTTTGTTCAAAGGAGGAGGCCCATCCTGTTGTAAATGTCTTTCTCCACTCCGATGTTTTTAATGCCATCTTTTCCCGGCCAACAACATCAATTTTCAGTGATTAAAGAATATTCTTGGTGTTATCTTTATAGCATTTTATTTGTTTGAGTTGAGAACGCTTACTATGTGGCTGTACACCGTAGAAAATAGGTATTCTCAGTACTGTTGATACACCCCTTATTTTGGAACCTGCTATGGAGGGATATGTACATGTGAACATTTACTCGAATGTAGCTTCTCTACTTGTACGTTTAACCATTGAGTAAATATCAAACATCAATTCAGAGTGTTGCAATATTATTTTCTGTATATATATATATATATATGTATATATATATATATATACGAGGATCATTAAATAAGTTTCCAGACTTTTTTCGTATGGGCACTTTATTGATAGTATACACATGAAACTCTAGGCCCCTTCGAAGTAATCTCCTCCGGCTGCAATACATTTGTTGTACCGTTCCAACAACTTTTGGAAGGCCCCATGGAAGTCCTCTTGTGTGAGTGTGTCAATGATCTTCGTCACAGCCTCTTTCATCTCCTCAATGTCTCATAACGACAGCCTCTGAGCTTAGGGAATAACCAAAAGTCACAGGGAGCAAGGTCTGACCTATAGGGAGGGTAAGGAACTGTCTTGATGCCAATCTAGGTCAAATAGTCTGTGACAAGGATGGAGTTGTGGATTGGTGTATTGTTCTGGTGGAAATGCCACTGACCCGATTTGAAGAGTGCTGGCCTCTTCCGACGGAATCTCTTCCTGAACTCCCTTAAAACCTCAACATAGTAACCGTAACCCTTTGGCCAATCAACTCTGATGTATTGACTTCCTTACTTTTCCCACACCTCTCACCATCCCTCACAGACTCCCTGTCCTCCTTGAATCTCTTATGCCACTCAAAAACTGATTCATGCAAGATGCTCCAAAAGCAGTCTGAAGTATTCCATACGTTTCTGAGGCATTTTTTCTAAGTTTAAAACAGAATTTTATTGCATATCGTTCTTCTAAAGTGTCCTCACGTCTTGGTTGCATTTTTGAAATTTACCAGCTGTGACAATGAGGCTTTAGTAGGGTGTATTCCAATTGCTGCTGTAGCTGTTGAATTTGAACCTGAAATCATAAAAATTGGTCAGTCATCTCATAAGATGTATAGCGAATTCTCAAGAGTCTACGATAATTTTAAATGCCTGTACAAAAAAGTCTTGAAACTTATTGAATGCACCAGGTATATATATATATATATATATAGAGAGAGAGAGAGAGAGAGATGGGATTGATTGGTTGGTTGATTTTGAGCGATTAATTGGTGTCAACAAAGAAAAAACGTTGACGTGCCGAACAAAGGAAAAAGTACTTAATATGAATTGATATAAAATATAAATATAATATATTCATATAAGTATAGGTATTTCTAGTATTCAAAGAAATTATAACTAAAAGTTTCACGTCTGTATAGTGACACTCAGACCACAGAATGTGTATGTGTGCGTGTATAAATATCTAATTGATCAACACACACACACACACACACACACACACACACACACACACACACACACACACACACACACACAGATATATATATATATATATATATATATATATATATATAAGCTAAGTTGAATATTTATCCTCTTCATTCGGAGTTTTGCAAACCAAAAATACAATGCTTAGCATTAAATTTAGAATAAAACCTCGAATGCCAATCGAGGTAAAAAGAATTCTGTCAGGTTTTAGTGAAAAGATATATAAAAATTTATGGAGGTGATTGAAATGCAGACCGAATTTTGAAACTTTTCCATGACATCTAAAATAAATACGAAAATTCATCCGTGTATCTTAAGTTTTCTTTTTTGTCTGTGATGTTGAGATTTCGAGACGAGGTGACGCCGCTTCGAACTGATTCCCCTGATGAGACTTGAATGCACAAATCTTTCTTATTTAACAAGAATTTCTTTTATTGTTGTTTTGTTCAAGTGACAAAACCATCTGTGCCAACAATTTTCCCCCATTGTATTTCATGCCGTAGGGTTGGCTCAATAAATTGTTCCAGACGCTTTTAGAATTTACATTGGAAATCTAAAAGCGAAGTGAAGTTTTTTCTTCACCTTCTTTGTAGATGACACACACACTTACTCTCAGTATGGCCCAAAAAGAGCTTCAATTAGAAGTCCAGTTGACTATCAGTTTTGTTGTGTCGAGTGTGAGGGGGTTGGTGTTTTATTTAAAAACTTGTCATTTAACCATCACGAAATTTATTGATTTTCTTTCTGAGAAACAGCTGCAATGAAACTTCATGCATAAATGTTTTCATAAATTTTGGAATAGATATTTTTTGTTGTCAAGTTTCTTATTAAAGAAAAAGATGATTTACCTCACAAAATAGCTGTCAGCTTATGGGTGCATTATAAAAGCCCATTCTTTGAGGGGTTTTGCGTATCTCAAGACAGTGGATCTCATGGTTATATTGAAAAAAAAAAGAAACGAAGGTGTGTGTTCGTAAGAACGTGTGTATATATTTACTTTGATTATACACAAACATACAAACATACATATACCCCCACACACATACACACCTATGTGCATGTTTGTGTGTGTGTGTGTGTGTGTGTGTGTGCGAGTGTGTGTGTATTCCATTTTATCAAACCTTTTTTCAGCTTACTGTTGGACAAAAGCCTCCTCGAAGGTCTGTTTCACATAGAACATAATGGTTCTTATTTTGCTCTGCTGACCCATGACGTATTGGCAAATGATTTGAATTGAGCTGTCCTTCTATAACCGTTATCCTGCCAATACTAGAGAGTTCTGTCCGCTTTCTCCCAAGGATATTAGTGTGAATCAAACGCAAATACTCTCAGTCAGAAGTTATTTCCATATTAAAAAACTATTTTCTTGCGATTAGAAACGAAATATTTACCTTTCTGGAAATTAAAAAAGAAAAATGTAATCTTTAGTTGTTGCCTCTTATTAATTCATATTTATAATATCTTCAATCCTGTAGATAATCATCCACCTTTTCACGCATTTTATATCTTTGTGAGTTTCTCTTCGGCCTTGATATTCTCATGGTATTTTCAAAATATCAAATTCTAAGACAGTTTTTAAAATTTACTCCTTACATTTGAATATAACAGAAAAGTATTTGAAATTTATTTGTTATTTTGTTCCCTGTTGGTTGCGTACTTTTAACCATTCTAAGTGGTTATAAAGACTATCCGTCATTGTATTTGGTTGGTTGGTTGGTTGGGTTTTTATGGCATATCAACCTTTGTAGGTTATATAACGCCAAATCCATTTTAATGTAAATAATCACTTTTATTTCAAATAATTCAGTTTAGCATGAGTACACAGTTTAATTGTCAAAAACATTTCTATTTCAAACTATTCAAGCAGTTATATATAACAATTCAGTTTAGTGTAAGTACAGTTTCAATGTCAAAAACAGATCAATTTCAAATAATTCAGTTTAGCATAAGCACGCAGTTTAAATGTAAGTACAGTTTAATAGTGAAAAAAATTACTATTTCGAGCTATACAGTTTAGTCAAGAAGTTCTTATTCAACTAATTCAGTTTAGTATAAGTACAGATTTTGTTTACACACAGTTAAATGTTAAAACACTTCTATGTTAAGCAATTCAGTTTAGTGTAAATACAGTTTCAATGTCAAAAAACAGTTCTATTTCAAATAATTCAGTTTAGCATAAGTACGCAGTTTAAATGTAAGTACGGTTTAATTGTCAAAAATATTTCTATTTCAAGTTATTCAGTTTAATCAAACAATTCAGTTTAGCATAATTATGCCGTTAGTTCTATTTAACCCATAGATAGGACCCTATCAGGTGCTACCATGCCAGGCCAGAGTGGACCCGGGAGCAATGGCAATAAAGGGGTATTCCGCATTCCCCAAAGCTCCAATATTGCTGGAACCTCACCATCAGATTGTTTAGTGTCATATCCAGGACACTCGTTGGGGGGTGTCTTACCCCTCTGCTGAGGTGCAGTCGGTGTATTCTACAGCCCCAGCCGACTGTAGTGATGTGTTTGAAATTCAGAAACATGTATTATTCTTAAATGAGCATTATATATATATATATATATATATATATGAACGACCATTTTATATATATATATATATATATGTTTATATGAATGACCATGGTGTATAAAGTGGAAGTATATAGTGATCCGGGTAATGACAGAAATAAAAAGGTATATTTTGGGTCGAAGCAAGGGGAATTTAAGACTAGGTACGATAACCATAAAACGAGTTTCTCCCACGAGAAGTAATTAAGAAATGCCGTAAATATAGGGCTGGCGATATGGATTGTTTGCTTTGCATGGAGGAAAAATTAGCAATAGCGTCTTGTAAAAGTAGGGATATGTTAAACCAAAGGTCGGAGGTGTTAGATAGTTGTAGACACAAAAGGGCGTGGTTGCTCTATAATTAGGGAAAAGTTTCAGAGTATTTATGACTGAGGGTTTTTAAAAAATAAAAGTAAGGTTTTTTGTTCATTTTATTTGCTTCTTTTGTTATGTAAATTTTAAGCTAGGTGGGTTTTTGGTGAATATATAAAAAACGGCATTTTCTCCTTTAGCATTGGTCGGAATTAGACTTCCTGATGATCCGTTAAGGTGAAACTTTAGTAGGAGATTTCCGACTCGCGATTTAAGTTAATTTTATAAATGACCATTATATGTATATTTATGTATATATTTAAATAACTAATATATATATATGTGTGTGCGTGGATGTGTGGATGTGAGTGATTGTGAATGCATGTTTAGAATTTTAAACTATTTTTACTAGTATAGAAGCCGACAATTCGACGACATACTGCTACGACAATTCAACGCAGTCGATAATCAAAATCCGATAGATATATGGATGAAGGGATGCATCCTACGTGTCCCTAAAAAGGGTGACCTCGGATTAGCCAAGAACTACCGAGGTATAACACTTACATCCATAGCAGCAAAAATTTACAATGCCCTACCAAGAAACCGCATAGAACCCAAAATTGACAACATTCTCAGGGAAAAACAAAAATGGCTTCCGAAGAAATAGATCCACGACCTCACAAATATTGACCATCCTTGAAGGCGTAAGCGCAAACAACCTACAGGCGACAATACTATTTGTCGACTTTATCAAGGCCTTTGATTCCATTTACAGAGGGAAGATGGCACAAATCCTACTAGCATACGGCCTACCAAAAGAGACCGTCGCAGCAATAACGATTCTCTATAGAAACACCAAAGTGAAAGTACGTTCATCGGATGGAGACACAGAATACTTCGAAATTGTAGCAGGAGTACTACAAGGGGACACGCTTGCCCCATACCTCTTTATCATCTGTCTCGACTACGTGCTTAGAACATCGATCGATAAAATCAAAGAAAACGGCTTCGAGCTGACGAAGAAAAGAAGCAGAAGGTACCCCGCAAAAACAATTACCGACGCCGACTACGCCGATGACAAAGCGATTCTGGCAAATATACCCAACCAAGCCGAAACACTACTGGATAGTTTGAAACAAGCCACCGCAGGCATTGGCCTCCATGTCAATGCACACAAAACGGAATATATGTGCTTTAATCAAACAGTCGACATTTCCACACTAGACGGAACCTCTCGGAAACTGGTAGACAAGTTCACCTACCTAGGAAGCAGTGTCTCATCAACCGAAAAAGACATCGACACACGACTAACGAAGGCATGAACAGCTATCGATAAGCTATCGATCATATGGAAGTCTGACCTGACCGATAAAATAAAACGCAGTTTCTTCCAAGCAGCGGTCGTATCGATACTGTTATATGGATGCACTACTTAGACGCTAACAAAACGACTGGCGAAGAAGCTAGAGAGCAATTACACAAGAATTCTGCGAGCAATATTGAATAAAAGTCCTTCAGGCAACACCCCACAAAGAACCAACTATACGGCCACCTACCTCCCATCACCAAAGCTATCCAAGTTAGACGAACCAGACATGCAGGACATTGACAGAGAAGCAGGGACTAGCTCATAAGTGATGTACTCCTATGGACCCCCACATATGGCCGAGCGAAAGCAGGACGGCAAGCTCGAACATACATACAGCAGCTCTGTGAGATGTAGCCCTGAAGACCTTCCAGAGGCGATGAGCGATAGGGGGAAGTGGCGAGAGAGGGTCAGGGATATCCGTGCTGGCGGCACGAAATGATGATGATGATGATGATAGAAGCCGAAATTTTAATGTAGTTACAAATTCATAGAGAAGACGTTTCGAATGGATCGTGAATCACTTGCATTATCATTATAACCATTTCTATTAACTTTGCTATTATCATGATCATTACAATCACTTCCATTATCTTTGCTATCATTACCATTATTATTACCCTTTACCCTTATTACCATTATCATTACCGTCATTATTATCTCGGAATCTATTGGGAGAAAAATTCTTCAGATGCAAAATAATTAATTAATAAATTATTCACAAGTAATCAACTTTAGAAATTCAAAATAAATGTACATTATAATATATTCGTAAAACTTCCGAGCTGGAAGCCATGATGCATCCATTTTAGAAAGCTTCTCCGCGTTTAGAAATATTATCAGCATTTTGCTTAATGGAATTCAGCAATTTTTAGACTTCTTATTGGAAGCTAAAAATTGCCACATTCCATAAAGAAATCTCAGCAAAGTGTCTCGGAAATTTTCAGTTTGATTAACTGCGTTTCCTGATAAAAAGTGGACTATTAAAGAAGACTATTTTAATGTGAATGTAGATAAATGAAAGTCAAAATGTCTCGTCTGCAAAGCATCGATCGTATAGACATTACTGGAGAAAATGTCAGGAGACCTTGTGTATTATGCTGAGGCAATAGTGAAAGAGGCATAATTCCGGTATTTTTTTTTTTTTTTTTGGTTGGGAGGCGGGTGTTTAGTACAAGTCTCAGCTGGTATGAGGTCACCAAGTTGAAACGGAATTTGGGAATGCCTCTTATTAGGGAAAGCATTGCTTTCTGCTTGAAGTCATTCCAAATTCTTCTTATAGTGAGCAGACACACGACCTATGGCGTCTGTCTACTCAATCATATTTCTTATCTCTGGAGAGAGAAGTCCTCGTACATCTCAATTTAGACAATTTTATTACGAGAGAAAGGCTGGACTACACCCACTGAAAGGACAAGAAGTATTAACAAGTAAGGTTTGCGAATAAAACCATCAACGACACCTGATAGAAATCTATTTATAGTTACAAATAAAGTCTTTTCAGTTAACGCCTACGAAACTGAGAAGGGAGAATTATAAGCGCCTCGGGAGAGCGTGTACACACACTCACACATACATGCACGCGCACGCGCACACACGTATTTACATCAACTCAATAATTTTTTCAGTCTTCCATTATTCGATCGAACAAAATTCCCGAAAGCAGAAGTCACAGTACTTTTACGCATGCGCAATGATTATTTGAGAGCCTTTAATTGCTGATACAAGATGATGAGTTTAAACACCCGATGTGCCTTTATTGAAAAAAAGAATTGTTTGTTTTTATTGTAAACGATATACCTGCAAATAAAAAATAGTGTGATAGAAAAAGAACATCAGACAGCAACGTTATTAAATAAAAGCAAAATTTAAAAAAAATAAACGCTGCCTTGTTAAAACTCATAAGACGCCGAGCATATTGTAATCTAATTTTCAATACTGATTATTTTCCTTGTTCAAAATATTTCTTTAAAATTTCCATGGTATAATTTCGTGTTAACATGGTATTTTTGTAAAGTAATTGTTTTTGAATATACAAAGAACTTTTAAAGATTAAGAATAAGAATTCCTAGAGTATTAAAATGACCCATTATGTTTGTGACAAATGATTGGATTATTTGCGTATGGACCGGTACTTTATATATATATATATATATATATATATATATATATACGAAGGTATGCTGAAAAGTTGATATGCTGACGTCATATCTGTTGTTAATGACTTTTTGGACAAGTGGGATCCAAGCACAACAACCTCGATGGAAAAAAGTGTGTGAACTGCTGGGGGTACAATGTTTTCTTTCTTTTTTTTTCTTTCTGTCTCGCTAGAATTTTCTATACTTCAGCATTTTCCCTTCTCTACATCATATTTTTTCAATATTTTTCTATTTTTCTTTTTTTCCAACTTGTTCTTTCTTCGCTTGCTTTCATTGTTTTGTTTACTAGCGAAAGACTTCGTGTTACTATAGCAACGGTATTTTCCGTTACACTCTAGTGATACTTGGTGCGTCTTCTATTTATTGTGATTAAGTGCATTATAACAAAAAACAACATTGTTTTGCAGAAATGCATTTTCACAAATTTTTAATCACGAATTCTGCCTGCTAAGACAATGGGAAAAAATGCAGAATTTCTTAAAGAAAAAAAAAGAAGAAAAAAACAACTTTCAGTTCGAAAAATACAAAATGTCAATAAAGAAAATATGAAGCAATTTTCGTACTAGCAAAAATATGTCACAAATACAAATTTAATGAGTGTCTTGAAAATGACATTCAACTGCATCGGATAGCAAAGCTTCTGTTATAAAACTCTGGGGAGTGTGAAATTTTCTCTTTGTTGTGGTTACTTCAAGATCCACTCTGAACCGGGATTGCTAGTACCTGTTAGGAATCCCATCTATACGTTAAAGTGATCTGTTTGTTAATTATTAGTGTCAGATGGGAATACTTGAAGCCATCTAACTGTGTACTAATTATTTGTTAAAGAATGGTTACTATAAGTTATCATTTTTTACAAAGGATAATAATAATTAGTTTAAATCATAGAATTTCTTGAAATACTTGAGACTATATAATTATGTGAAAATTAGATAGGAACACTTAATACTTAGATAGGAATACTTAAAACCATATAACTACGCGAAAATGATTTGTATGAAGAATTGTTGCTTGAAGCTATTACAAATCATTATAATTCTTAGTTATTTGAAACACTAAAATTGCATGCAAAAAGAAAAGAAAAATAAATAAATGAATATATCATCATCATCATCATGTCGCGCCGCCTGCGCGGATATCCCTGACCGTCTCTCGCCATTTCTCCCTATCATTCATCGCCTCCGGCAGGTCTTCAGGATTACAACCCGTGTCCTCACATAGCTGCTGTATGTAAGTTCGTGCTGGTCGTCCCACTCTTGCACAACCATGAGTGGGGGTCCACAGGAGTACATCGCTTATGAGCTCGTCCTTGCTTCTCCAGCAGTGTCCTGCGTGTCTGGTTCGTCGAACTTGTATAGTTTTTGTGATGGGGGGCAAGTGTCCGTATAGTTGGAGTCTCGTGGGGTGTTGTCGCCAGGACTTGTTTAATACTGCTCTCAGCATTCTTGTGTAATTTCCGTCCAGCCTCCTCTCCAGCCGCTTCGTAAGCGTCCATGTGGTGCATCCATATAGCAGTATCGACACAACCGCTGCCTGGAAGAAACTGCGTTTCATTTTATCTGTTAGGTCCGACTTCCATATGATCGAGAGCCTATCGATAGCTGTCCATGCCTTCGTCAGTCGTGTGTCGATGTCCTTCTCGGTTGATGAGACGCTACTTCCTAGGTAGGTGAATTTGTCGACTAGATTTCAGAGAGGCTCCGTCTAGTGTGGCAATGTTGCCTGTTTGGTTGTAACACATATATTCGGTTTTGTTGGCATTGACATGTAGGCCAATGCCAGCTGCAGCTCGTTCCAGACTATGTAGTAGTGTCTCTGCTTGATTAGGCGTATTCGCTAGTAACGCCAAGTCATCAGCGTAGTCGGCGTCCGTGATTGTTTTTGCGGGGTACCTTTTGCTTCTTCTCTTAGTCAGCTCAAAGCCATTTTCTCTGATTTTGTCGATCGAAGTCCTAAGCACATAGTCTAGACAGATGATAAAGAGGTACGGGGCTAGTGTGTCTCCTTGTAGTACTCCTGCAACAATGTCGAAGTATTCCGTGTCTCCATCTGGTGAACGTACTTTTACTTTGGTGTTTCTGTAGAGAATCATTATCGCTGCTACGGTTTCTTTTGGTAGGCCGTAAGCTAGTAGGATTTGCTCCATCTTCCCTCTGTGTATGGAATCGAAGGCCTTGGTAAAGTCGACAAATAGTAATGTCGCCTGTAAGTTTTTTGCCTGAACGCCTTCCAGGATTCTACGAATGGTCAGTATTTGTGAGGTTGTGGATCTATTTCTCCGGAAGCCATTTTGGTTTTTCCTAAGGATGTTTTCCATTTTGGGTTCTATGCGGTTTCGTAGTAGGGCATTGTAGATTTTGGCTGCTATGGATGTAAGTGTTATCCCTCGGTAGTTCTTGGCTAGTCCGAGGTCGCCTTTTTTAGGGAATGGAAGGATGCATCCCTTCGTCCATCGTTCTATCCTATTTTGACTATAGACTGCGTTGCATTGCCGGAGCAGTATATCGTCGAATTGTCTCGTCTTCCACACTTCTGGGGGGATCTCGTCTAGCCCCGCCGCTTTCCTATTTTTAATTCTTCTGAGAACCGTGTCTAGTTCTTCTTTGGTGAAAGGACCTAGTTTTACGTCTAATTGCTTACTAATAATTCTGGTGATCGGTTCATCCGTTATTTCCGGTGGGTTTCCTAGTAGATTTTTGAAATGCTGTTCCCATAGTTTTATTCTTTCTTGTTGGCTTGCAGCTTTCAATTTTGCTTTGGCTGTGCTCTTCCTTCCACTTACTTCGTTTATTGTTTGCCAGGCTATCCTGGATTGCCTATCTTCCACCGAGTCTCTAATCTTATCTATCTGATTTTGTACGTATTCTGCCTGTTCTTTTAGGTATATTCTTGTTAATTGATGTTGCGCCTTTTCTAGTTCTCGTGCATTTGTATTTGTTGGGTTCTGTTGATAGTTTTTGGAGGCAGTCTTCACAAGTGCACGTTTTTCTCTAGTCGCTAGCGTTTCCCAAGGGACTCTATATTTAGTTCTAGGTTTTGTTGGAATACACTTTTCTGCCGCCTCCAGGTGTGCTTCTACAAAATTTTCATATTCGTCATTTGGGGTGCCAATTTCTACCTTCTCTTGTAGTGCTTCGAATCTGTTTCTTAATTCTAATGCATACTTATCTCTAATATCTCTGTTGTTGAGTAGGGCCCAGTCATAGTGCTTGGTCGTCGCTTTACGTGTGGCGTTTTTTCTTAGGCTTAGTCGTACTTTGGCCGTAACTATTCGATGATCGGAGGACACACCCTCGAAGGAGGAGTATGCCTCGCAGTTCATCGCACTGTTTTTCCATTTCCTGTTTATAAGGACGTAGTCTATCTGTGCTTTACTCTTATTCGCGTATGTGTAGGTCCATAATTTCCCCTCCCTTTTTTGAAAGTTTGTATTGAGGCAGGTTAATCTATTTTCTATCATGAAATCTATTAAATGCTGTCCATTCCTGTTAGACGCGTAGTGTAGGCTGTATTTGTTGTGTCTGTTTTTCCCGATTTGTGCATTCATATCTCCGCCAATGACTAGCAGGTTGTGTTTCGGAATGCTACGTACTAGGGAGGATAGATCTTCGTAGAAGGTGGCTATTTCGTTTTCTTCGCTAACATTGGTAGGGCTGTAGCAGGAGATAATTGTTGCTTTGGGGTTGCCATTAAACGTTGCGGCCATCATCCTAGGTTGTATTCTCTCAATGCTGTTCAGAGTTGACTCCTCCTCTCTCTTTCTTTCTCTCTCTCTCTCTCTGTCTGTCCACCACTAGATAACCATGAAATATACCACAAAATTTCTTTGAATTTTAACATCCAGCAGTCCTGGACTTTAACTAAGTTAAAACTTAAGATAAAAAAAGAGAATTTTTTTATTTATTTATTTTTTTTTTTTTTTAATTACTACCGCGTACACATGGGAAGCAGCATGCTGTACGTGTGAGTCTTGCGGCTTAACGCTCAAGATTGCCAGTTCGATCGGGGAACTACTGCTGCTCATCTATAAGAGTGGCTTCTATAGATGAGAACAAAAACAGCCATCGAAAGATAACCATGACTAGTACTCAAACCAGATCCATAAACCGCATCGCTCTTCGCGCGGGTAAAAAAGGGGCGCGTCCTGCTGAGGTTGGAGCCCTGGCCTCGGTGTTCGGAAAATCAGCTACAGAGCTCAAACACAAACAAAAACTACTAAAATGCAAACAAACAATACAGATAGCGACATTTAACGTGAGAACCCTAAATAGAATAGGTCAACTATCAGAGCTAACTGCATCAGCCGTAGAACATAAGATAGATATAATTTGCATACAAGAGCACCGATACACGCACACCGAAGATATCAAGTATCACGAAACTGGAAATGGATGGATGCTGGTGACTGTATCGGCATGGAAAAACTCTGTCAATGCATCAGTAGGAGGGGTGGGAATACTTCTAGGACCGAGAGCGTTAAAAACACTGAACAGAAAATGAATATATAAAAATTGAAAATAGAAAATAAAATAAAACAAAATGCCAAAATAAAAATAAGGACTGACTGAGACATTAGATAACCCATCAACATGTCGTAAAAACCAACCAACCAACCAACCAACCAACTGAATGTAATGAATATATCTTAAATTTATTTACATACATTTGCTGCAACAACTCTTTGGACAAATACAGACCAAATCTGCCAAATATTTAATGAATACAGATTTTATCATTTACATTAGTAATCGATAGTTTTAGGAGTATTTGGAATTTAGAACTGGTCTGTATTTTCAGAAAGTATGTTTTGCTTGTGTCCAGAACCAGGCGTCACCGTTATAAAGTTGATAAATTGTAATAAATCTGATATGAAAAATCATTTATTTGTATTCTTCTCTTGTCCGACATCAACAGTTGTTATAAATTAGATGGATGTAGAAAGAAAATTGTATTTGATATATTGTATTCATGAAGGGATATTAATGGTTGCATCTTTTTTTTCTTTGAAAGACCGTATCTTATCCGTTACTTTTGCTTTTGTGATAGAAAATAAAAAAAAATATATGAAGAATAAACAAACGACAGGCAAATATAACAAAAATACATCTAATTACATTTGAGAGAGAAAGTGTGAACGCTGAAGGAGAATGCATATCAAGATTTATAATATGTACATCATCATCATCATCATCATCATCATCAAGTCGTGATGATAGCACGGATTTCTTTGAATCTCTCTCTCCCTTCTCTTTATAAGTCCACCCGACTGCATCCAGTGACCTCATAGAGCAGATGAATAAGTTTTTGCTGGTCGGCCAGCACTAGTTTGGCCATTTTCTGAGTTCGAACTTCTGTCGGGCTGTTACGTCCGATTTCCCCAGCTATGGGTTCAATAGTATCACTGGGGTTCTTATGCAATAATGACTTTGACGTTAAATAACTCACGAATGTTGAAATGCCATTTAATAAAGAAACTAATCAACGTAATAAAATAAAAATATTTAATGAGAATGATTTACCGACGACACATTCATAATGTAAGAGAAAAAGAATTAATAAGATTATTTATTTCTTTGGCAAATTTTCGAAAAAGTTCATTGTTTATACAAAAAGATAAAATATACGATTTCCAAATAAGCATGTTCAAACACTTAATATACCGGAGGGATATGACTGATTGAAGAATGTGCGAAAAGGCCAATATTTATCAGAAATATTCGAACTTTTTTACGACAGATTTTTCACAAAATTCATACCAACGCTTTTAAATTTTGTATTTGTAAAAATTCTGTTTTAATTCGTATGAGCTCTGTTTTAAGTAAAACTTTGTGTTCAAACATTTCTCTATTCGGCCTACAAATAAACAATCATAATTAAACTAGACTTAGTGGAAAAAGGTCACGTGCTTGGATGTTGACAAAATTGCCGGAGGCACAAATAAGAAAAAGAGACAACAAGGAGTTCACATCAGGAAAACAGACCAATCGACAGCGGAGTCTGTAGAATACATCGACTATCTCTGCAGAGGGGTTAGACCCCCCCAACCATCTTATGGTGAGGCTTCAGTCCTGAAGCTTTGGGAAATGTGAAGTAACCCTTCATTGCCATTACTCCCAGATCCTCTCTGGCCCGGATTAATAGCACATGATTGGCTTCGATCGGTGAGTCAAATAGAACTGTTTGACGTTTAACTGGGTGTAAACAAATGACTGATGTTTAATTAGATCATTTGTGATACATAGCAATACTTGGAACCATTTAACTCTGTGCAAATAAAACTATTTGTGTCGAATACTTGAAACCGTTTACCTGTATGTAACCATTACGACATATTTAACTGTGTCAAAACAAATGATTAATAGTAAATATAATCATTCGTGTTCGAAATACTTGAAATCATTTAACTGTGTGCCAAAAAAAAAAAGCTTTGGTTCATTTAAAAATGTGATCTAAAAATATGTTAAGGAATCATATACATTTACTATATATGTACAAAGAGTATTTGGAATTAAATAACCTAAAAGTGTTGATATGCCATAAAACCAAACCAAACAAATACCAGTAAAAGGTAAAAAAGTCAGACATGTGGTGACAAAAAAATACTTCCCTCTTTATTAATGTGTTTCGTGAACACGTAAATATGGGTTGTGTTACTTTTTACGGTCGGTGAAGCTCCTAATTTTGTCTCCTACCGGTCATGAACTGACGAGTTCTTTTAAAAATTCCCACCTCTTATGTGACT
Source organism: Sepioteuthis lessoniana (assembly GCA_963585895.1). NCBI lineage: Eukaryota > Metazoa > Mollusca > Cephalopoda > Myopsida > Loliginidae > Sepioteuthis > Sepioteuthis lessoniana. The sequence goes on along the minus strand of OY757904.1, from coordinate 161,169,939 downwards.
ATTTCGCGCATTTAGGTTGAACTTTTGTTGTTGGATCACACAGATGGTCAGCAGGTTCGCGGCTGGCGGTGGGATGGCGGCTACATAATCACAAAAATTTATAAAATATTATTTCAGGGGTTTCCGAACCCAGAGAAAGTTATAAAACATTTGAGTCACAAGATGAATATGAAATCAATTAACAGTGATTTCAAGAGCAGCCGAAATCCAATTTAAAAATCATTTTGTTTTTCACTTTATGGAAGAGGTTGTGATAAACACACAGTACTTGTATCGGGATAATATTCTTAATATTTAAAACAGATGAATCTTCAAATATGTCTCTAAACTTTATCTCCAATAATTTCATAATCAAAATCGGTTCATTTAAATGTTGGAATGAATTTCCAATTATGTATATTCAACGACTTTAGGTTTTTCGAATCTCCAAATGATTCGTCCGCTCAAATTTCTTTAAAATCTCCTTTGCGATTTGTCAATAAATCATAAGACACGATGCATTCAGGCTCTACAAATTTGATGCAGTCAGTTGCAATCTTGATTATTGTTCGCTAACTCAAGTAAATTAAAAAATTAAAAGAATGTATTTCGCATTCTGAAAATTAACTGCAGTATATAAATTTATTTTTTGTATGTCCTTCTCCATACTGATTGAATGCTTTCAGAATCATCCTAAAATTTTGATGATGGCAGAAAAGCAAAAATATGCCAAATTGATTGGTTGTCAGGGAGACTTTCGGCAAGAATCTGTTCCTTTGAAGGTTTTAGTCTTTACTGCAAAAAAAAAAAAAAAAAATGAGAAAATTATGATAAAAACAAATTACTTTTCAAAATCCTACTGAAATATTCAAAACAAGTAAACTTTTCAACAATATAGGATCAAACTTTGCTTATTTTCTGAAGTACTTTGATAAAACATTTCATATGTCATCGATGTTCTGTCCGTGGCGCTTAAAATACATTGACTACATCGTCTTTAGGGGTGTAAGATCCCTACAAAAAAGGAGTGTCCTAGATATGACACTAAACTGAAATTGGAAATGAGACTCCAGTTCTGGAAATCTGGGAAGCGAAGAACAACCCTTCATTAACATTACTCCCCGTTCCACTCTGCCCAGAAAGGTAGTACCTGTTAGTATCTCATCTCTTGTTCTAATTGATCTGTATAAAAGTTATTCCTATCCGACAGGACTGAGTGAAAAATAAATAAATAAAATAAAACTTGCTAACTAATTAACTAAATAAATAGAATAAAATAAAATAAATAAATAAAACACAATAAAACCAAAAACCAAAAGCAAAACAAAACAAACTCTTGAGAAACAACAAAAAAATGCCAATTCAAAAGTAAAATGAACGGGATTCTATAACCTCTAAGCATAAAATAACCCCAGACAAATTTACATACTATTAAAATCTATAATCTTTGACAACATTAGTAGCGTTAAGAGGAGAATCTAGCTGCATTGGTAATAGTTGGTTTTGTAAAACAATTAGGGATTTTAATTAATTATTTTAGTTGTTAATTTTTTTTTTTAGTTAAACTTGGAATTTAAAACCGATTTGCTGAATTTCATTTGTGATTTAGGTCAAAGATGGAGTAGGCATTTTTTTTACTTGGGGATGTCAAGCAAGCTATCATAAGCGTTTGTTTGTGAATTCGAAGATGGATAGTTGTGTAGAATCAGCTATTTAATTTTCAAAGATGAACATTTGTGTAGAATCAGCTGATATTTGCAACTTAGCAGTGATGATTTTAGGGATAGATATAATTAAGGATGGATTCGCAGACTCGATGCAGACACACAGCAGACGATGAAGGGGTCTCGACGAAGAAGACACGAAGGGTAGACTAAGAGAAGAGACACGGAGAAACCCGAAGCAGGCGACGGATCATGCACGTACCCAACAGGACAATACAACCGGCGAGCAGATAGATATCAACGTCTCTCTCTCTATTTCTCTCTCTCTCTCTCTCTCTCTCTCTCTTTTCTATCGTCTCTCTTTCGTCTCTCCCCTATTTACTGTCTATCTTCTTGTAGACACGCTTCTTCCTCTCTCTCTATTTTCAGCTTGATACTACAATAAACGATCCGGCAACAAATCAATTTCGTATATACAAAACCAACGGAAGCGTTTTGTATTTGACTTCTTTTTACCGCGGTCTGGTTACTGTGGAGTCAGGTTGATAGCTAAGGGATAACGTAACAGTTTTCCACAAAACCTAGCTCAGTCTTGCTTCTACATTCACGAGCACGCTTGACTAACCGATGCCACCACTACCGTGACCACATGTGGTTGCATTTATTTTAAGTATTCATGAACCCAGGCAAGATAGGGTGACACTATTAGTCTACTAAATTTATATTAAGAAATTAAGAAAATAAGAAATATTAAAGCATCAATTTTTACAGAGTTTTTTAAAAATAGAAATCACATCAGATTCGAAACTTTTAATAAATAATTACACAAATGCTGAGAAAATAATGTTTTCCTGAATATCAAATCTTTTTAGCTGCGAACAAAAACTTTTGAATGATGTTCTTGCTTGTTTGATGCAAGAAAATCCCCTTTCTACAAATATTCCAAATTTCTGCTGGTAATTTTGGCATCACATGTCACTCACAGAGAAGACGCCAATAATCTTTTTTTCTTTTTCGATCTTCTTTCATTTTATATTTTTCGTTACTTGCAAATTATTTTAGTTTTGGATCATTTTGCTTGTAGCGCTTCAAATCATTTCCCGTTTCTGTTGTCGCCACCATTTTTGTTTTGTTGTTTCTTTCACCGACAAATCGTCTTGAGAGTTTCTTTCTTCCTTGTTCGTCTTTCATCGTCTTTGATTCTACTTTTCATTTAGTTCAAACAGAAATTCTAGATTCTTCCAGTTCGAATGTCCTACAGCAGGATTCTCTGTTTATTTCCTCTGTACACTTATCGAAAGCCAAAAATGAAACCATACAAACATCTGATTCTAATAGAGTGAACAGGTGACAGTTGGTTGATACAACCCTCCCCAACCAAAAACAACAACAAAAAATAAACCCAAAAGAAAATAAAAACAAAGCAAAAAAACAAAAAAACAAAACAAACAAAAAAGGAACCAAATCAAAACTGGTGCACATGATTTTACGCGAAAAAATACGATTGATTTACTGGAATAATTTAAAAAGGCCCCTTGGAAAGATTGTTTTCGCTTGGAAAAATATAAAGTTGAACATTCAAATGAAAAAAATTATAAAAAGGAAAATTCCACTTCCAATAGAATTAAAATAATACTTTACGAGAATTTTTCTTTCAGTGGCATATCAAACTTCTTGGGTTATTTAACGCTCAAGCCATCCTTGTAGAAGATTTCAAGTGGTATTATTTAACATATAGCTGGGTGAATGAGAGGTTTCATAACTTTCCTAAGAAGCTGAGCAATTGGTAAAATCTTTGCTAAACAATTACATATGCAGTAGATCCCAGTGAGTTCTTTTGAAAAAAACAACATTTGTTACACATATTTTCTCCGCTTGGTTTGACATAAAGTCACAAGTCAGATATTTTCTAAGCTTGGTCTGACATAAAGTCACAAGTGCACTTACTGCAGTAGAAAAGGGTCCACCAGAATAACTCTTTAACCATTTCTTCAAATAGTGGAACGTTCAGAAATGTTCGTTTATATATTTACGAGATTCTTTCAAAATGTTCTAAGTCACACCAACAAAAAAAGCCATCATCTTCATCATCATGTCGGGCTGCTAGCACGGATTTCCCTGACCCTCTCCTACCACCCGTCTCTATCATCCATTGCTCCTGATAGGTCCTCCAGGCTACATCCTGTCTCGGCACAGAGCTGTTGTAGATAGGTTCGAGCTGGTCGTCCTACCTTTGCTCGTCCATGTGAGGGGGTCTACAGGAGTACATCGCTTATGAGTTCGTCCTTACTTCTTCAGCAGTGCCCTGCGTGTCTGGTTCGTCTAACTTGGATAGTTTTCGTGATGGGTGGTAAGTGGCCGTACAGCAGCTGCTTTGTTGGGTGTTGCCCCCAGGACTCGTTCAATACAGCTCGCAGCATTCTTGTATAATTGCCGTCAAGCTTTTTCTCCAGACATTTAGTTCGCGTCCATGTGGTGCATTCATATAGCAGTATCAACTCGACCACTGCTTGGAAAAAAAAACTGCGTTTAATTTTATCAGTCAGGTCTGACTTCCATATGGCCGACAGCCTATCGATAGCTGTACATGCCTTTTCTAGTCACGTGTTGATGCCATTCTATGTTCCAAGGTATGGGAACTTGTCCACTAGTTTCAGAGGAGCACCCTTTCGTGTGGAGATGTCGCCGCTTTGATTAAAGCACATGTATTCTGTATTGTCTGCGTTGACATGGAGGCCTATGCCATCTGCTGGTCGTTTCGGGCTATGCAGTCCAGTCGATGGGGCATAAATTATGTTAAATCTATCCACCTTCAGAGGAATGAGAAATCCCGCTTCTCAAAAAGAAGTGTCTTCGGTTTGACCATATAGCGCACCTAATGATGAAGGTCCAGTTTAGGAGATTAGGGAAGCGTGGAGTACTCTGCATTGCTATTATTCCCAGGTCAACTCTGACCCGGAGTGATTGTTGCATCTGTTATGATTTCATCTACAGGTTAGATAGATCTGCAGAAAAAATTATTCGTATTTGATAAGATCATGTGAAAACAAAAACAAAACAAAAATCCCTAAAAAAAACCTGAAGAAACAACTATATAAAGAACGCGCAATATACGCAGTTCCTTAGCTTCTTGGCATAAAATTATCCTAAGTGGGTTTATATGCCGTTAAAATTAATCAATCAGTCTAATCAAAATAATTTATCTGACTGATTTTCTCAGAATGTATTTATTCATCTTCAGTGCAAAGATTCATTTATTTGCCTTGTCAGCTGTGAGAGGGGAGGGCCGTAGAATATACTGACTGCTTCTCTGCAGAGATGTAAGACCCCCCCCCCACCAACGAGTGTTCTGGATATGTCACTAAACAATCTGATTGTGAGGTTTCAGTAATGCTGGAGCTTTGGGGGAATGCAGAAGACTCCTTCATTGCCATCGCTCTCAAGTCCCCTCTGACCCGGAGTGGTAGCACCTAATAGGGTGCTATCGATAGGTCAAATAGAACTAAACAGCGTACTTATGCAAAATAGAATTGTTTGAATTAGAACTGCTTTTGACATTGAAACAGTAGTTTCGCAAAACTGAATTGTTTGAAATAGAACTGTTTATATGTATAAAAATGGATTTGGCATTATAACCTACAATGGTTGATGCGCCATAAAACCAAACCAAATATTCTTTTTAAAAAAGTCTTTGAGGTTGATGGGAGAAGATTGTAAAAAGTGAAATGTCAAACCATTACATGATTTTAAAAGGTTCCCACTGAAAAAAAAACAAGCAAAAAAAACTAAGACAAAAACAAAAAACAAAACAAAACAATAAGAAAACTAGGTATGCATTAGATGTAATACAAGGATGCGGCGGGTTGTGATGTTTTAAAAATCCTTGCTTAATTTGTTAAAAGGCTAGAAATAATGGGAATCTAGTGAGAATTGAACCCACGAGTTATTGTGTGCTTGACTAGTTTCCTATGCACTACACAATGACAAGGTGCCCCTGGCTATGTAGATATGTAGATAATTAGTTTAAACCCATTTACGACGTCGCTAAACCTAAAGATTTTTCTAAATTTATCTTTACCCAAAATTTGCAGTCACTTAAAAAATATTGGAAAACATGTGCTTCATTTGGATTTTAATTAGTTTACATCTTATTGCTTATTAAGCGAATTGAAAATTTCTGATAGTACCTACAAAAAGTGCATTTCAAAAAGGGAATATATAATTGTTGTTATTTTAAGTTTTGTGCAGAGAAAAATACATTGATTAGATATGACGTATTGATTGCTACTAAAAACAAATTGAATCATTTTCAAGAGAAAATGTTGAAATAAATAAATAAATAAAAATAAGAAAGAAAAGAAATTAAGCAAATTGACAACACATTTTAAGAGATGAAAATCGTTATATACTAACCTATTTGTACAACAGTTGCAAATATTGAGTCTTTTACATGTTCGTTTGAGAAATTTTATGCGTTTAGATTTAAGGCTATTAAATTAAGGTTTGTAACTTTACAACCGGAGGATTTGATTTGAGCCATATATATGATTGTCATAATTACTAACAATATTTTTTGAGAAAAGTTTTTGCAAGGGACTTGTCAAAGGTTTCCAATTAGCAACTATAATTATTCATAGGAATAAATTATCATTATCATTATTATCATAATTATTATTTTACTCCTTTGAGATTTTTTCACACCAGGGTTAGCTGATGGTTTTCCAATGGAGTCTGAGATACTGCATGTCTCCACAAGTCTCCAGAATTCTTCCTAGTATTCTCAACAATGCTGTAGTTTGGATGTTCTCCACTCATTCTCTTATTTTCAATTTATTCAGTCCTTATACCGATCCTTTGGTGGCTATTCCGAGCGAGCCAATTACAATTGGTATCACCGTCACTTTCATGTTCCATAATTTTTTTTTCAATTCTCTTGTAGGGTCCTGGTATTTATCTCTCTGTTTTAGCCTTCTGTCAGTTTTACCCTGTGGTCAGCCGTAGCGGTAAAGTCCATTATTTGGCAGTTTTTCTTTTTTTTCTTGCTGACTATTTCTAAGTCTAGTCGTCTGGCCGAGATTAGATGATCCGTTTGTATCTCAAAATCCCACAAAATTTTTTTGCGCATCTCATTTTCTAGTTCGGATTCTGCGTTGTGCATATATCCTTCGTTCGTAAGATCAAATTTAAACTTCTTGCACAATTTCCAGTGGATCAACTGGCCCACTCAGTCATGTCTAGTTTTACTCTCTCTTTGCGCTAATTTACTGCATTCACTTATTATGTGATTGATCGATTCGTCTCTGTCATCACGTACTCTATATCTGCTATTTTTTTGCATCTTGTCTATTCTTGCTTTGACATAGTTAGTCCTTATGGCGTTATTCTGAGCTGCTATCAAAAGAGATTCAATTTATCTGTTAAGGTTTCCCTTTCTTAGCCATGTCTGAGTCGTCTCGTGTGAGATTTCGCTTGTCCATAGAGTTGTTTTTCTTCCAATGTTTGTTTTCTAGTTATTATTGTTGGCCTGTCGATGGCTGTATCCTGTATTGTTTCTGGTGGTTGTAATTGGTCTTCCTCAGCATTTTATAATGCAATCTTTTAGTCTTTGTATCGATGCATCGACGTTATATTCAATGCTGGCGAGTCCTCTTCTTTCTTTTTTTCCTGAAACACACAGTCTGCCTACGCCATCTCTGGGATGTAAGGCGTTATGTATCGCCATAAGTCTTCTTGTTCTCTGGTCCATTTGTTGAAGTTCTTCCCGTGTCCACTTCAAGAATTGACCCGATTATCTCAGAAGGGGGACAGCTTAATTATTTATTACTTTGTTGAGGTTTCTGCCAATAGTTTGTTTTCAAGTAGTTTTCTCGTTCTCCTGAGATACCCTTTTTAATTTTTTTTTCTCGTTCTCCTGAGATACTCTTTTCAATTTTTTTTCTTTCATCTCCATTTGTTAGTTAGTGTCTGCTTCCAACATTCCTTTTCTCCGAGGATTCTGATCTTTTCTTGGTTTGGTAGTTCTATTCTTTCTGGCATATGTCGTTTCCCGCTTCTCCTTATAAGCATAGTGAATGCCAAATTTTATCACTCCGTCCTTACTGTTTATCCTGTTATCCTGTTATTCCTCTATTAGAGTTTCCGACTCTTTTTCCTTTTTGGCAAACAATTATTATTCCTTTATTTCTTGCGAGTCTTTTACACCAACTGTAGCTAATGGTCATCCAATGGAGTCTGAGTGACAGAAAATCTCATCAGGTCTCCAGGACTCTTCTCCGAATTCTGGCCGATCGCAAAACTGCTGTAGATTGGATGGTCCTGATTCGTCCAGTACTCTTTCTAAGTCTTTTAACCCGTTCCAAGTACACCAATTACAACAGGTATCACCGTCACCCTTATGTTCGACAACTTTCATAGTTCTCTGGAAAAGTCCAAGTATGTACCTCTCTTTTTGATTTCTTTGATTTATTCAATGTGGCAAGTTCTCTTTTTTGTTAATTATTACTCGGTCTGGTTATCTGGTCGGGATTTGGGGATCTGTTTGTATCTCAATATCCCACAGAACTTTGTGCGTCTCATTCTTCAGGACAGATTCTGGTTTGTGTATGTACCATTTCGTAGTATATTCAGATTCCAGTTTCTTACACAGTTTCCAGTGGATCATATTTCTCACCCAGTCTTGTCTCGTTTTATACTCCCTTTGCACTGGTTTTTTTCTTTTTTTACATTTGAGTCCTTGTATTGATGCATCTAAGCAATCCTCAATTTTAGTAAGTCCTCTTCCACCTTCTTTTCTGGACACATACAGTCTATGTTAAGTCTTGTTTGGTTTGGTTTGGTTTGGTTTTATGGCACATCAACCTTTGTAGGTTATTTAACGACAAATCCATTTTTATGTAAATAATCACTTCTATTTCAAACAATTCAGTTTAGCATAAGTACATAGTTTGTCAAAAACATTTCTATTTCAAACTATTCAGTTTATTCAAGCAGTTATATATAACAATTCAGTTTAGTGTAAGTACAGTTTCAATGTTAAAAAACAGTTCTATTTCAAATAATTCAGTTTAGTATAAGCACGCAGTTTAAATGTAAGTACGGTTTAATTGTCAAAAACATTTCTATTTCAAGCAATTCAGTTTAACCAAACTATTCAGTTTAGCATAAGTATGCCGTTAGTTCTATTTAACCCATAGATAGGGCCCTATCAGGTGCGACCACGCTGGGCCAAAGTGGACCTGGGAGCAATGGCAATGAAGGGGTGCTCCGTATTCCCCAAGGCCCCAGCATTACTGGGACCTCACCATCAGACTGTTTAGTGTTATATACAGGACACGCATTGGGGTATCTTACCCCTCTGCAGAGTTGCACTCAGTGTATTCTACATTCCCTCCCCCCAGCCGACTGGGCAAGTTAAGTCTTGTGTATCGTCATCAATTTTCTTTCTATTTGTCTGAGTTCCTCTATTATCCATTTTAAGAATAAACAAGAACATATACGCCATAAGAAATGCTCTATAGTCATAGGTTTTTTTTTCAGTATAAAAATATTTGTGGTTTTAGATTTTGAAAGTGAAATGCAAATAAATAAATGAATAAATTTAACACAAAATATTTTATGAACATCAGTGAACATTTCAAAACCCTTATGTAAAATGGGTTATTACAGCTATTTTTGATAATTCACAAACTTTTAATCATATAGTCTTAATATTCACATGCATAATTTGTCTCTATTTCAAGGAATATAGAGAAAATACTCTTATCCTATAACTTTAAGACAACATCACAATTAAAAGTACTGGTTCTTTATTTGCTTTAAGAGACTCAAAGAAGGAATAATTCCTAAAAGATATATTTGATCTGATAATTCCATGCTCTGTTTTCATACTGAGATAATGCATTTTAGAAACTAACAAAGAAATTGGTTAAAGAATTTTCTGAGTGTCTTTAATTTAGCTTCAAATATAAAATGGAAATACACGCATTAAATTGTGGCATCCAGTCGATTTGAAAAAAGTCAATACAATCTATTTCTTTAAAAAAATCTCCAAACTCTTGAAAAAAAAAATCGCATCATTAATTAGCTTCTTCCCTCTGGGATAATATTTTTGTATAACATAATCCGCTAGATTAAAAGTGACGTTTTGATATCTTTGGGGGTAATAGTTTCTCAGTTAGATAAATTGTTAATGTTTGGCATGCTACTTCACCGAAAATATATCGACATTTTGAGCAATTATATCCAGGATCTGGGAGAGTATTGGCAGTCACGTTATGAACTTTTGAAATAAAAACGAAAAAAAAAAAAAAAAAAGAAAAAAAAAGAAAAAGATGCATGTAGGATTTCAACGAGTAAAAAGCCAGACACAAACGACCTGGCACAAGATAACAAAGCAAAAAACAAACAAACACCACTCTACTAGCAACGAGAACACTTGATGGAACACCCCACACAAAAAAGTAGAAAAATGGTGACGTAAATTAATTTCTTTTTTTTTTAAATGTCTCTGACAAAATTATTGAAGTGCATTGCACGTGTTTGTAATTTTCTGTATAAAATATGTGTCTGAGTCGAAATAATGTAGAAATTGGGACTAGTGGATGAAAGTTGAAAGTGAATAATAAAAAGTAAACACCAAAAGTAGTCAGGGTTGTCTGGTTGACGAACCTTTTCAATAAGAATTACATAATTATAGCCGAGTGACCCAAATTAAACAAAACTCCTAAAAGCAGGGGCAAACTCACAATAATTGTATAAAATTAGCGACCTTAGTCGAGGGGGACCTGAAGGCTCCCTTTTCAATAGCTACTACACCGAGGTGTAGGGGAGGGCGCTACTCCTTTCCCTGGATTGCTCCATTTTACCCTTGATACGTACCTTATAATGCTAAGTGTTGAGCAATGAGGTATCAAGTACCATTTTTAAGTTTTTGGTATGACTCGACCAGGGATTGAACCCCGATCTCCTGGACCATTGACGAACATTCTACTCACTAGGCCAATTAGCCGGCAACAATAACTTTATAAAACCTTAAAAATTCAGGGTTTAAAAAAAAAAACAAAAAAAACAGTAATTCGGTAAAAAAAAGTTCAGTATGGATTTTAACTAAGTTAAAGCTTAATATGTCTATACGAGGGAAAGTTTTTTTTGTGACACTCGCGAATGAGTTTTCTTATTTAAAGAGTTCTTGGTCACACCAGTGATAGGTGTGCAAATTTAAAAGAACCACTGGGTCTGGTATAGCTATGATAAACTATCCATGATAAAAATGACAACTCGAAACATAACGCGACTTGGTACCAAGACAACAGGTTTGGTTTTCATGATCGGCAGATGCACCCCTGATAGCCCACATGGGTGAACCAATCGGCATCCTGCGTATGTTGGCTGTTCTCTTTTCAGGTACACTAACGACGACCAAAGTAACCGCATAAATCAGACACCAACACAGAAAATGGACTTGGGAAGACAACAAATATGCACTTCACTGTTATTTTGGGAACAACCCTACACAAAGAGGGTATAGAAAAAGAAGGATAGAATGTTGGAAAGAATGCGCTAGATTTCAGACAAGTCAAAGATTCGCTGACCAAGTTTGTATGATAATAAAGAAAGTCTGGTTTTCCGACCGTGAAATATTAGAAATACACCAAAAAATAAATAGGGAATCAAAGCAATAAGACCCAAATATAATAATCGACACACCAAATACTAAAAAATAAGAACATTCTAACTGAAATGAAATGTAAAGTAATATGAACACTTCACTCCCAAACCACACAGAACAAAGACATACACAAGAATGAAAAATTAACAGAGATTATAAAGAGAATTATGTCTGAAAATAAGACGAAATTACCAATGCAAAGAAATCAAAACTGGAAAAAATAAACAAGTCATTAACATATATCTCAACGTACAACATCACGGAATTAAACGAATAAATCTATGCAAGAGCGAAATTAGTCTGTAATAAAATCGGTGCTCCCTGAAAGATCATGAACAGAAACTCAACCCCAGGAAGGGAAATTAGCCTGGGAACACAGATAAGAAATCTTCGAACTCAAGCAAAAATGATAAGACAGAGGAAAAACGTGAGAGTTTGTTGAGAAAAAAAGAGAAAAGCAACACAAGTTAAAAAAATACAACTCGAGGAAATTAATCAGAAGATACTGGCGAAAGGAGGAAAACTAAAAAGCCGTCCAGACGGGATAAAACAATACAGACAAAACCGGGCATTCTAAAACAATAAAAAAAAAACATTCAACTAGCAAGTAGGAGGAGAATGCTCGAAGACAAATCAACGACCGGATGACAATGAAACAAAACAAATTTGGAGAAAAATATGGCAACGAAGAAAGCATAACAAAAGCCGAATGTGTAAACAACATAGAAACAGATCTACAAGTACTCGAAGGAAAATACATCTTGATTCTTTTAGAGCAACACTACAAAAAGTATCAAATTGGAAAGCGCTAGGCCATGATGGCATACATGGATACTGGTTGAAAAAATTCGCTTCCATTCACGACAGATTGGCCATCGAAATGAATAGATGCTTAGAAGAAACAGATCCATCCAAAAAGGTGACAAACGGAAAGATCACATTGATCCAAGAAGACTGCCAAAAAGAATCACCACCAGCACCAACAGACCCATTGCCTAACGATGATGTGGAAAATACTTACTGCACAAATCAGAGGGGTGATTTAGTACTCGCTAATAAGCCGTGGAGTGTTCCCCGAAGAATAGAAAGGATACCGTAGGGAAAAAAGGGGATCAAGAGATCTACTATATATTGGTCAACAGATCCTCAAGGAAAGTAAAACGAAACAAAAAAATCTAACTATGGCGTGGATTGACCACAAAATGGCATATAATATGGTCCTACAAAAGCTGGATAATAGTGCCAAAATATACAAGATGTTCGACGAAGACAAAGTCTATCGAGAATACTATGAACAACTGGAAAGTGGAATTGACAACAGGAGAAAAAAGCTGAGCTGTATTTCAGGGAGATGCGATATCATAATATTTGTAATCGTGATAATGCCACTCAATCACATACTTAGGAAATGTACTGGCGTTTACGAACTTATAAAATCGCTAAAAGAATCAACCACCTAATGTATAAAGACGACATCAAACTGTTTGTCAGAAATGAAAAAGAATTGGAAACCCTAATACAGGCAGTGAGGATATACTGTGAAAATATAGGGATAGAATTTCGTATGGAAAAATGTGCCATGCTAATAATGAAAAGCGGAAAATGACGGAAGGAATATAACTACCAAATCAAGGAAAAATCAGAGCGATAGGAGAAAAGGAACCCGACAAACATTTGATAATATAGGAAGAGGACACCATCAAACAACCAGAGTTGAAAGAAAAAATTAAAGATGAATAACTCAGGAGAACGAGAAAATTACTCGAAATCAAAATGTATTATAGAAATCTCACCGAAGGAACAAATATCTGGACTGTCCCTGTCGTAAGATACTCAGGACCATTTTTAAATTCGACGAGCGAAAAACTTCAACGAATGGATCGGAGAACAAGAAAACTAATGACGTGGCATAAACCCTTACATCTCTGAGATGATGAAGACAGACGGTATGTATTAGGAAAAGAAGGAAGAAGAGGACTCGCCCGCATAGAATATAGCGTCGATCCCTAGATATAACATTCTGAAGACTACATAAAAAAGGCCAAGGAAGACTGACTACAGCGAATAGAAGCAATACAGACAAAACAACCATCAACAGAGAATACCGAGAATACAAAAATGATAGGAAAAACAACTCTATGAACATTTCCAACGATAAACAAGCGAAATATCACACGAGAAGAATTGGACATGGCTAAGAAAAGGAAACCTTAAGAGAGAAACTGAATATCTTCTGATTGCAGCAAAGAATAACGCCATAAGGACAATCTACGTTAAAACAAAAATCAATAAGACACTATAACACTAAATCTCCGGTTACCAATACCATACATTATATTTAATATGTTTGTACGGTACCAAATGTATTACTATCGCTTGATCATGGGTTTTGAAGGTCGAAACCGGTTTATGGCTGTGCCGTGGATTTTCAGGGTTGAATCCAGCGTCTGGCTGTGCCGTGGATTTTCAGACACAAAATGTAATACTATCGTTTGGTCCTTCACCAAATATAACAATTCCTTGGCACAGTACCACTGTAACAATGTCTCTGTCTCTGATACCCAACACCGGTACCAGCGCCAAAGCATTTACTGTTGTGCGCAACAACACATATCAAATTTAATAATAATGATTAATCTTATCCTGGTAATGTTGTCAAATGCGGTACTATAGTTGTTACGGTACTTTTACTTTGGTCTTATTCTGTTAACGGTACCAACTGCGTTTGCAGATAGCTTGTTTATCAATCTTCTCTATGGCAACGCTGTGTTCGAAAGATCCACAGATAGGGAATGACACAATCCATCCGGAACTTCTTCTGACGGTCGGGTTAATCCGTTGGAGCAAAGTTGCCTGGGTGTTGGTAACTCAAAAGCAAGTAGAACTCTCCGTCAACAATTAACAATCATTTATTGTTCGATGTTCAGACTGCATACAGTAGCAAGATATATATATATATATATATATATATAGAGAGAGAGAGAGAGAGAGAGAAAGAAAATCTTTAAGGGTCAATGAATAGACACAAAGAGACACCCCGCCACGACTAAACTTTCTGAACGTCAATTTCTAACTGACCCAACTGACCGATTGACCACTGATTTTTATAAAGTTCAGGATATCGGTAGGGTGATGTCATCTTGCTTAATTATTGTGTCATCTCACACGTGTACCAAATTCCCTGTTTTCATTTCCTCAATCAAACATTTGACAAGACACGAATCCATTTTGTTTACATTTTGGTCTTCCTGTGTTGCTTGTTAGTGTACTCACTTGAACTTTTCAATATGACTTACATTTACGCTCAAAAGTTTTAGCTAACTTAACAGGTAACAGAAAAACTCGTACACATTTCTCTGGGATTTTGAGATACAAACGGATCAGCTAATCTCGGCCAGACGACCAGACTTAGTGATAGTCAGCAAAAAAGAAATAAAGAAAATAAGAGGACCTACCGAATAGTCCTGGTAGACCACAGAGTGAAAATAAAAGAAAACGAAAAGAGAGTTTAGTACCTAGACCTTGCTAGAGAACTAAAAAAACTATGAAACATGAGGGTAGCAAGGAGATCAATTGTGGTTGCAACATTTTGCAAAATCCTCTAAGGATTAGTAAAAGGACTGGAAGATTTTGAAATAAGATGACAAGTAGAGACCATTCAGATTACTCTATTATTAAGATCGGCCTGAATACTGAGAAGAATCTTGGAGACAAGGGGATTTGCTGTCACTAAAACTCTAGTGAGAAACCATCAGCTAATGTTGGTGTGAAAAACTCTTAAAAGAGTAAATAATAATCATAGTAATAGATTCCATATCGTAGCTAATCATTAGATATCAGTAACAAGTGCTTTGCTAAAAACTGCCTTTAATTAAAGACTCCTGATGCAAGGATGTCGTAAAAAATGAAGTCACCAATATATATATATATACGTGATGCATTCAATAAGTTTCCAGACTTTTTTGTCCAGGCATTTAAAATTATCATAGACTCTTGAAAATTCAGTAAGTTATTGCTATACATCTTATGAGATGGCTGACCAATTTTTTTGATTTAAGGTTCAAATGAACAGCTACAGCAGCAATTGGAATATACCATAATAAAGCCTGATTGTCACAGCTGGTGAATTTCAAGAATGCAATCTGGACGTGAGGACACTTTAGAAGAACGATATGCAATAAAAATCTGTTTTAAACTTGGAAAAATGCCACAGAAACGTATGGAATGCTTCAGACTGCTTTTCAACCATCTTGCATGAATCGAGCATGAGTTTTTGAGTGGCATAAGAGATTCCAGGGAGGCAGGGAGTCTGTGAGGGATGATAAGAGGTGTGGGAGGAGTAAGGAAGTCAATACACCCGAGCTGATTGGCCAAAGGGTTACGGTTACTATGTTGAGGTTTTAAGGGAGTTCAGGAAGAGATTCCGTCGGAAGAGGCCTGCACTCTTCAAATCCGGTCAGGGGCATTTCCATCAGGACAATGCACCAGTATACAACTCCATCCTTGTCACAGACTATTTGAGCAAGATGGGCATCAAGACAGTTCCTCATCCTCCCTATAGTCCAGACGTTGGTCCCTGTGATTTTTGGTTATTCCCTTAGCTCAGAGGCTGTCGTTATGAGACAATTGAGGAGATGAAAGAGGCTGTGACGAAAGTCATTGATATGCTCACACAAGAGGACTTCCATGGGGCCTTCCAGAAGTTGTTGGAACGGTACAACAAGTTAATTGCAGCCGGAGGAGATTACTTCGAAGGGGACTTGAGTTTCATGTGTGTACTATGAATAAAAGTGCCCATACGAAAAAAATCTGGAAACTTATTTAATGATCCTCGTATATATATATATATGTATATATATATAAGTTGTATTTTAGCGCCATCATCATTAACCTTGTGGGTAGAGTGTTCGCTTTTGGCCAGGGACAGCAGGGTTCAATCCCACGTCGTGTCATACTAAACACTCAAAAATTGTTCTCGATAAATTCTTGCTTAACACTCAGCATTATAAGGTATGTATCAAGGGTAAAGTGAAGAAATCCAGGCAATGAGTAGCGCCCTCCCTTACCCCTCATTGTAGTAGCTATTGAAAAAAGAGCACTCGGGTTGCCCTCAACTACGGCCACCAACTACTTATATATATATACGAATTTTGTTAAATTATTGAGATAAAAGGTGTATTTACGAATATAGAAATTATCAGTAAATGAAATGTTAATTTTCCTCAAAATATTCCCTTTTGAATTCGTTACTCTTATTCCTGTGAGTTTTCCATTGGTCGAGGTACTCCTAAAGCTTCTTTTTAGATATAGTGTGAAAGTATGTCGTCGTATTTCTTGTAATGTCAAACATGTCCTCGAATCTTAATCTTCAGGTGAAGATTTTATTCGAATAATTTTATGAAGATTTTCAACCATCTGTTTGAATGTTTGAACATTGACTAAATGTTTTGTTTTACTATCTAAATATACTTGTTGATCTCTTTCAAAAATAATATTCAACATTCAAATAATTTTTAGAATGTCCATGTTAATTAATTTAATCAAAATGACTTAGTTCGTATTTTACAAATAACTGTTTATTTATTTGACATGTATGGAAACCCACAAGTATCATAGAATTGTTGTAATTGTCACTTGTTTTTCAAAAGTTTAGTAAAAAAATTACACGATTTGGATATTTGAAGGTTTTAATTCGAGTAAGTTGTATTTTAGCATCAGCTAAATTTAAAACTGTTTGGAAAAGAGCTAGATGCGCACATAAAACATCAGTTGTACGGCCACTTACCTCTCATCTCAAAAAACATCTAAGGAAGTTAAAGAAGACATATAGGGCACTGCAAGTAAGGATGAACTAATAAGCGACGTTCTCTAATTGACGCCAATACAGGGACATACTAGTGTTGTCTAGCCAGTAAAAACTTTTATTCATCAGCTTTGAGCTGACCCTGGGTGCTGTCTAAAGAACCAACCAAATGCACTGACTGATAGGAACAGATGGAGATAGATAGATAGATAGTTTGTGAGAGAGAGAGAGGGAGAAAGATAGATAGATAGGTAGGTAGGTAGAGAGAGAGAGAGAGAGAGAGAGAGAGAGGGAGAAAGAGAGTCAAAGGAATTCGTGTTATCGGCAAGTCCTTATGATGATAATGATGATGATGATGATATTTAGACATCGTTTGCACTGATCCTATCTCTATCCATTTTCTATTCTTGTATACCACCCTAATCTACTTAATTTCAATTATTTTCTACATCAGTAGACATACTATTTCTGGCAAAAGGGGAAGGTTTTGAAGGTTAAGTATCAAAGTTTGTAATTTTTATCTAAATTTACTTTAGCTGGTTTCGATATTTCATCGAAACGTTATTCATTGTATATCAAAAAAGGAATTGTCTGTGGTCAGTAATTATGTTGAATATTACTGACACAATGCGTATGATTGTGAAACAGACTAAAGAAGACAGCGCCAATAATTTGAGTAGAATAAATTCTTAGAAATTTGACAAGTATAAATTAAAGTAACACTTTCAAAACTTGAAGAAGCGAAAAGTGCCAAGAAAAAAACTTCATTAATCGGAACTGGACGACAAAAGAAAAAAAATGAAACATTATATAAATTATTAAATTCAATTTGTTTTTGTAATTTAATTAGTTTAGTTGTTGACATTATCCACGGTTTTGCTTTTTATGTTTTCAGTTACCTACCCAGAAAAAAAAAACGTAAGTTTTACTTAATAATTGCCTCTAAGCATACGATATAGGCATTTTAGATATTCCATTGAAAATGTGAAGAGTCGACAATGAATTTATATTTACCAAAACAAAACTGAATAGTGAATGAAATGTCTTCTTCACAATAAAACTGTTGGCACAGAACTGTAATGTTATATGAGGATATGTTATAAGAATAAAGTGAAGTGTTTACAAAATGCGGATATGCTATAAAAATAAAGTGAAGTGTTTACAAAATGCGGATATGTTATAAAAATAAAACCAATAGCTGGAAGAAAGACGAGTTGATTAAGTAAAAAAAAAAAATCTTGATCAGTAGGCAAAATACAATTAGATATGCTATGTCTGCTACTAAAATGAAAGAAAACGAATTGACCAAAACTTTGCTTGAGAGCCTTGAAAAGATTTGAAACATGAAGTTGACGATGATACTTATTGTAAATAGCGCGCTTGGAACAGTCCCCAAAAGTTTCAAAAAGAGACTGGAGGAATTAAAAATCAGAGGACGAATGGAGACCATGCAGACACCAGCATTGTTAAGATCAGCAAGAATACTCCAAGAGATATGAGGGGACTTGTTGTCAATCAGACTCCAATGAAAAACCATTTGCTAACGCTGGTGTAAAAAAATTGTCAAGAGTAAAATATTAATGAAAAGAATTCATGAAATAATAAAACTTATGCAAAAAATATTAACATCTCTAAAATAACACCGAAAAGAGGCAGCAAAAGTATAAATACAGAGTGCATATAATCATTACCTTTTCTTACGCTACGTTTTGGGTAAAGAATCGGTGTTTGCGACGGAAAGTAAAGCTGAAAATAATAATAATAATAATAATAATAATAATAATAATAATGAGGACTTGCCAGCATTGAAGACAGCGTTGACGCATCGATACACCGACTCGAAGACTATATACAAAAACACGATGGAGGACTCATTGCAGCCTTCATAAACGATTCTGATAACACAATGGACAGCAGAATGACAATAACTAGGAAACAAAAATAGGAAGGAAAGCAACTCGATGTGCGTTTTAAACGACTAATAAGCAACATCTCACATAACAAAACCTGGACATGGATAAGAAAAAGAAACTTTAATAAAGAAACAGAATCTCTCCTAATGGAAGCACAAAACAGCGCTGCAAGAACCAATCATATCAAAGCGAGTATTGATAAGACGCAACAAAATAGCAAATATAGGCTGTAGCAGAAAGAATTTCGTATTTTTGTTTAGCGCGTAATTTAATTCGACCGTTAGGGTCGACGCATAATTTCACCCAATCAGGATGACTTATCCTGTTCATCCCGGACCATCTTTCCGAGCAGCACAAATTGGGGAAGCCGCCAAACACTCTCCCCTTTCTCAGAACTTCTTCGTTCAGGGCAGACGTAATGACTGTCCGCTCACTTGAATAGCAGCACCATCACCATGAGGAAAGCTGTCTAATTTATGGACCCCTTGTGTCTTAGACCAACGGTTCCCAGTTGAATATGAATTAGATGAACTCAATACGACTCACACAGGGACAACTTTTAGTCGCCTCCACTATTGGCTATGTCGACTGCGATGCAAAATTCCGCTCCGACACCTAGCTACTTCATCTCTGGGCAACATTTTCTGGAGACATTCACGCTTCCACCCGAAACAACCAGAACCACAAACTCACGGTGACTACAATCTTTTCTGTCCTCAAACAGCAAACACGACTTTTGCTACACTATGGCAAACATATCCCCCTCACACCTTCAACAATGCCTTAACCTAACGGTGCACTTTTCGCTCAGGCATTTAGCTGCTAAAATGCTTTCTCAACTCCATAACAACTTCATTTCGTTTCCTTACTTCTTTCCTTCCGACGAGACTTGCAGCATAAACGTAAACCCTTTATTCCACGCTGCCATTAAAACCTTCATATAAAACCTTACGGCATCGTCTTCGTACTTCTCTCTCTCATTTACATACCTTTAAAACTTAGCGAGGATGTAACCAAACACACACACGGACGTTACAACATGTCCACGTTAAAAATGATAATGACAACATTTCTTCGCTAGAAGGCTATGCGGTGACAGAAATGAAGCCATCAATCACATAATAAGCGAATGCGGTAAATTAGTGCAGAAGGAATATAAGACGAGACACGACTGAGTCGGCAAGGTGATCCACTGGGAATTGTGCAAGAAATTTAAATTTGACCATACAAACAAATGGCATATGCACAACCCAGCACCTGTCCTAGAAAATAACACTCATAAACTCCTAAGGGACTTTGACATACACACGGATCACCTAATCTCGGCCAGAAGGCCAGACCTAATAATAATCAACAAAAAGAAGAGATCTTGCAAAATTGTGGACATTGCTGTCTCGGCTGACCACAGAATAGAATTGAAAGAATGTTAAAAGAAGGATAAGTACCTCGACCTTGCTATGGAATTGAAAAAAACTATGGAAGATGCAGGTGACAATTATACCAATTGTAATTGGTGCGTTTGGAACAGTAACTTAAGGATTACTAAAGGGACTGGAGGACTTGGAAGTTGGTGGATGAGCGGAGACCATCCAAACTACTACATTATTGAGAACGGCCAGAATACTGTGAAGAGTCCTGGAGACTTGAGGAGACTTGCTGTCACTCAAACTCCAGTGAAAAACTCTGTGTGAATAATAATAATAATAATAATGTCTCAAATTGGTTCTAGATAGACTTGGATGACAAATTTGTGAGATATAGTTTATGAGAATTGGAAACAAAAAATCGAATACCATATCAAAATACACACAAAAAAGAAATCCTCCGCGCACCTCCCCCCAAAAGAGAAAAAACGAAATTCCATGGAGATTTTAGGAGGAAACCAAAATAGAAATAAAAGCGATTGTAGAGAGGACACTTGAAGAAATAAAGAAATCTCGATTAATTGTATATTCGGACAAAATATAAGATCGACATCACATAGAAAAAACTGTTGCCGGTTTGGAAAGAAGAACAAATCATTTCTGTTTGTTTCTAAGTTCTACTAAGATAATAGGAAAAGAGCACAGATACTACACAAAGGTCAAAATGTCATCCTAGCACCTCGGTCAAGAAAATACTATAGTTATGCAGTACAGAAAATGTACCAAAAAAATCAACACTAAAAAATTATATAGGAAAATAAATATATACTTTTTTATTATTTTTGAAGTCGAATTAGATTATATTATCTAGAAGTAACCGTTTTCCTCTGCATTTGTAGACTAAAAAGACCATTTGATAGCCATTAGTACTTATACTAGATTCTCAACGAGCATTTTACTTCGACATTATAAATTGTAATGTCCGAGCAAATAAATAAAGACATAATTATTTTTTATTAAATACAATCTGCTTCTTAATAAATCTAATGGGATTATTCATAAAACTGGTGAAATAAGCAAATATTAAAAAGAAGGTCCCAAAATTATTTTAACTCGAGTCACCGATTCCACTTCCTACGTTGATAACCGTTACACTAAACATGCCGCTACTGCAATAGGTAGCAAGCTAGACTAGCAAACCTTTCCGAGTGAAATTAAGTCTCATTGGGTGCCTCATTCATACACTTTTATGCCATATCTAAGCAAAAAATTAGTAATTTACTTCTCTAAATGCAAACATTCGACCTAAGAAAATTGACTCTGTCTTACCTGGCCAGATGAGTCCTATTTTCAATTCTTTTGGAAGACTGTCAAGTTCGCATGTGAAGGAGATGGTATGAGAG
The DNA here is from genome assembly GCA_963585895.1 of Sepioteuthis lessoniana. NCBI lineage: Eukaryota > Metazoa > Mollusca > Cephalopoda > Myopsida > Loliginidae > Sepioteuthis > Sepioteuthis lessoniana. The sequence continues at coordinate 161,148,146 of OY757904.1, read as the reverse complement.
TATGAATTCAACCTGTCATCAGTGGATTGTGAAAGCTAGTGTTAACTCTGTTACAGAGTAAGATGCTTTCCGTCCGAATTCACATAAGCCACAAGAAACCTGAAGTTTGTTTTGATATATGTGACATTCAAAGATCTTGATACAATCTATTTTGCTGTATATCGTTCCAGCAAAATGAATAAATGATGATGCCATAATGAAGAGACATGACACTTCTTTATAAAAATATAAGTTTCTTTATTCTTTCTTAGGATCGAAATTTCTGTAGTGTGCAGGAGAGACAGGGAGACGAATACAGATGGAGGAGTGTTATGTTGACCCATAACTTCTTCATAGCCGCGTTATGCCATATTCAGGGCTCCACTTGGCACTTCTTCAGCTTCTCGGCCAGGGCACCCACTGGCGCTCTCAGGACGTTCTGACTGCCTGACCGTTTATCTGCGACTGACCTCGACACTGACGTGGGTATCCGTGTATATATAATTTCAGGTTCTTCCGGTTGTCAACCAACGTGAGCCATTGCTGCTTGTTTACACAGGTGCATCCTGAGGAGAGAAATCTCTAATTAACAGCTCTTTCAAAGATCAATTTGCGATGGAGAAAGTGTGACGAGGAAGATAAAATAACCTTATAAAGTCCATCATCTCCTCTCCAAACACATGGCATTTCTGATTGACATATAGCTTAGTTCGAAATATCACTCTCTACACAGGAGTTGGAAGGGTGGGGCGTTTACATTTCAAACTGTCTCAAGGCAAAGTTTCATTCGCTGATCATCCGGCTTGATTTTCAAAATGTGTTGTGATTCTTATAGACCTAGGAAACTGGTGTTTCCCAAACAAGCCATTGTATTTTCCTTTGGTAATGAATGTTCTGAATAGGATAAATCAGTCCCTTTCCCGAAAGAACAACGATGCCAATGATTAGATATAACAATTCGATTATAAAATATCAAGTGATATACAGTCAACAATCGTATGGTATTTATAGTTATACAAAACAGGGTACAGCGTCGAGAGTGACTACATAGACGTCGGTCTTAAGTTAACATTACCAACTCGATGAAATGTTGGAGTCGTTGTCTGATGAATGCATAGGTATGTGAGTTGGTGTTTTTCTCTGTCAGTAGATTGGTATAATTGCGTGTATGCTTTGCCTCTTTCAATGTCGTTCCGTTCTCTTCGCAGTTCAAACTACTAACTGTTGAAATATGTACATTTCTTCAAAATCTAAATTTATTACCACAATGAAAATAGATTTAAAATCAACTATTCTTCTAATCAATTTAAAGAGTTATTTCCCCTACTTTTATTAACTCAAAACAATATTCCAGTATTGTCAGCCTATCAGGCTATTTCTTGCCAGCCTCGAAATCCATAACATGATTTGATCTCTCGCTAACAGGGTCACATCTGTCTTCTCAATAATCAAGCTGTTCTCTGAGAAAATTACAAAAATCTGATTTTTTACATTAACCCAATCCAGAAAGAGGTGAAGAAAATTACAGTTACAATATTTTCAAAAGCAAGTTAATTCTGTTACATTACAGTTAGTAAACTTCATTACAACCTTACGTGGCTCACGACTGGTTTCAGAGACTCAGACGAATGCCAGGTCCTCTACAGGTCCCTGTGATTGTCAGATTTATGCTCCATTGATCAAGTATGTAGCATTTCACATTTAACAAACGCAACTAATTTATGGACAACATAAAAACGTGTCTTAATTGAGGAACCTGCATAACAACTTCAGCACATTGTAGGCTTCGTGCCACATCGCCAAGTGGACTTTGTTTTATATATGAAGAATATATGATTAATTTCACTATCCTCTTATACTCTATCTTACTGTATGTTAGAGTGAATATTCTTTTTTAATATATATATATATATATATATATATATATATATATATATATATGCATGCATGCATTTAATAATTTTGTGAAATACATTCAAAGTATGAATAAAAGTCGAAAAATGGAGCAAATTTTGCCAGTAGCCACAAGTCTCAAATTAAATTATTTTAACTTCTCTTGTCAAAAGAAATCACTTTTAGTTAATAAGTGATTTCTATAATAACGGAATGTATCACTGTGAACATGCAAATGAAATGAAGTCAATTGAGACTATAATTATATCTTTTTGTTTTGGATTGCAGATTTTCCTTGGGCTTAAACAATTTTAACAACTTTGAAATTAATGTTAATTTTTCCCGCTGTGTTACGACTTTGATAGATTCAACACTCCCTGACCTATATCTTCTCATTCGTGGATTGATCAAACTCAGGCGTGTTTAACATTTGGTTCAGAAGATCTGCTCACACACCAATTCGAATATGTAGAGAATGTAATCCTCGAATTAATGTTCATCTTTTGTGGCTTTTGTCTCATTTCAAGTTAAGTATAAGAAGTAATTAAAAGATAGATTGTTGCATCATCAGAACTGGAGTTCTTTGCTTGAGGCGAGATGATTTTTAAGTGGATTTTCTAGTGAGGAAAACAGACTGCTTTTACATAATTGTCGAAACAATGTTCTATATTCCAGTTTCTTCCCTTTAATCTGTTGCTGAATTAAATTAACCATACTAAATATCTATATTAATCCCAGTTCATTATAACAAAAAGTTGGTTTTAATAGGTAACTTTACGAATCCTTTTTTTATGTACCATCAAATCTTTTTTAATGCAAACTGGATTAAAATAAATTAAACATTTCATGTAGTCGTATTGGAAGTTCGCTTTGTGTGAGGGTTATCATCGTAGGAAAATTAATCAGTGACACAAGCTCAAATCCTTGACGAATCTGTTTATGTATGACATTATTCTAACAACTTTAGGAAAGGCATTAATCCGTCTATTCTTCCTCCAGCTATAGGTAAATAGTAGGGCAGACTAATTTCATTGGTTAGCAGTCTAGGAGAAGGAAACTCTGAATTGAAACCAGCTGTATTTTACTAAAAAAACTGACTTTTGTCGCATCTTACTCTTGGTGGCGGGTTTGGGTAAATACATAAAGGACATTTTTAGGGGTAAATAATGAAAATGCAAAATTGAGGTATTTTAAACCAATTTTTCAAAATAGATTTTATTTTCACAAAAGCAAAAGTGACAGTAAGTCGTTACTTACAGAAGCACTTCACCTTTTGCTTCATTAACAACAACAAAGAATAAAGATAGCAGAGTTAGCGAGTCAGATTTAAGTTTCCCTCGATTCTCATTCATTTTCCACTAATGAACTCGAGGAAAAGCAGGAATTCATTCCTTCTTCTCGCTATTGTAATTGGCTGTTGGATTCTTTTACCTTATACAAAGGCAACAGAACTAAGTGAACTTTTCTCTGTCAAGTAAAAAAAAAAAAGCACAGCATTCAGATGGTTATTGTCCGGTATCAACACAGTAGAAATAAAAATGAAATCATTCAAAGGACGATGAGATAAAGTGAGAACGATAAAGGGTGGTTATATAAGAATGAAATCACTCAAAGATTGGTTAAATAAAAATGAGACCTATCAAAGGACGATTAAATAAAAATGAGACTAATCCAAAGGTGCTGAAATGAAAATTAGATATCTCAAAGGACAGTTAGATAAAAGTGAGAACGCTCGTAGAGTGGTTAAATAAAAATGAGGCCTATCAAAAGGAAATTAAAAAAAAAGGGAGGTTAGATTAAAGTGAAACATATCCAAGGGTGCTAAAATAAAAAAAAAATGAGAACCATGAAAGGGTCGTTAAATAAAAGATATACCTATCCATGGCAGTCAAATAGAAATGACATTCATTAAAGGGTGATTGACTAAAAATTACAATTATGAAAGTTCGCTTAAACAAAAATGTCACCTATCAAAGGACGGCTAAACAAAAATGAGTGTTTTCAAAGATTGTTAAATAAAAACGAGACCTATGAAAGGGTAATTGAATAAAATGCAACCTATCCATGGCGGTTAAATAAAAATAAGACTTATCAAAAGGAAGTTACATAATAATTCGACCTTTCCATGGATCGTAAAACAAAGATGAGGCCTATCCAAGGGAGGTAAAACAAAAAGGAGACCTATCAAAAGACTGTTGAATAATGATGGCGCCTATTAAAGTGTTATTAAATAAAAAAAAGAGACCCAGACGATGGTAGTGAGATAAAAATAAGATGTATCAAAGGTTGATAAATGAAAATGAGATCGATGAAATGGTGGTTCAATAAAAACGTGATCTTCAAAATGGCAGTTAAACTCCAAGAGATGTCAGTTAAATACTGATGGTATCTCGATAAGAAAAAATTGGTAATAATAAGGAAACAGCATTTTCCCATCCTTACCAAAAAAATCATGTTACATAATATACCAAACGAAAATGTGGAGAGCTATGGTCACCCTTGTCTGGAAGGAACCTGATACATTGATAGATCTATACATACATGCTTAGCTTAACAGTTATCGTCATAGGAAATGGTATCGGGAACCCGATTTCAAATCCTGCTCGAAGCAGTTTGTGTTTGACATCACGCTAATGATCTTGGGAAAGGCATGAATCTATCTCTTCCCCTTCCCGCCAGGGGTAAATAGTAGGACAGACTAGATTGATTAGTCTCAGTAAGACAATCAGTTTAGAAGTAAAACTCTGAATCCGAACCACGTGAAAACCCTCCTTAAAAATTGACATTGTGTCACACCCAGCTCGTGATGGTGGGAGTTTGGGTAAATACATTCATCAACTTCTTCTGTTCCCCTCTCTCTACCTTTCTGTTGTTGTTTCCATTTTGTAACTCAATTGTAACATGCTAAACTACTTCTGGTCCTGATCTTGTCTGTTAAGAAAAATTGGTCTACAACAAGTCAATTTCCCACCTATTTCATGTAAGTGTTTCTCTGACAAATGATCTTGTCTGCCAATAGCCGTTTACGACGCCGTTCTTGACGCAATGAAAGAAGGAGATTTTGAAAGAGAAGTCATTTATTTAATACAACTTTCGAACATTTGGTGGGGATTTCAAGGGGAAAATATTTACTAGGAGTTTCCTCATTAGGAATTCTGAAAATCCTTTGTTTTGAATGAAATTAAACATGTTCTATCACACACACACACACACACACACACACACACACACACACACACACACACACCGGGAAATCAGTATTTGAAATGATCCCGTCATCCACCAGCCCAATTCGAGAATCCATTTTGATGCGTTTTGTCAGCAAGGAAACAAGTATGGTAATTAATAAGCCTTATTTCGCATATAATTATTTCTTCCTTTTTGTCAGGCAATTTAATGCCATCCTAAAAAAATATCGACAGAATTAAAGGTTGTTGTTAAAAGAGATTTTAGATATCACGAAAATTGATATCCTTTCATCTAAGATAAAGGGAATCATTTTCATTTATTATCATTATTAACATCAAGTCAAGCTATTGTATGGATTTCCTTGACTCTCACTTACTATCTATCTTTATCAGCCATTGCCTTTGTTGGGTCTTCTAGACAGTATCCAGTAACCGTACAGAATTAGTGTATGAACATCTTTACTGGTCGGCCAACACTGGTGTGTCTATGTCGCTTGTGACTTCGTCACAGATCAGATCTTTATATAATCGATAACCTATCACTAGTAGTCCCTATCTTTCTTAGGCGTATGCTGAAATCGATTTCTGCAAATGATATGTTACTACCATGGTATCGGAACTGGTCTACTAATTTCATGATCTACTATATAGTTAATGTGTATATGTGATTAGCAAAGTTTTGTTGTTGTTGTTACCTTTAGCTTTTTTTAGATTTAAGTTTTGAAAATGATGGTTACATCTCTGTTGAACCTTTACAATTTTTGATGGTTCCTTAAAACAAAAACGTGTTCACACACACACACACACACACACACACACACACACACACACACACACACACACACACACACACACATGCGCGCGCGCATATATATATATATACATATATATATATATATGCAAGTATTAATAATATAGCTTGCTATATTTATAAACAAAGGATAAAGTAGACATAAAGTCAACAGCATTTGGTGACTGTCAGTTTCTCGCCTGTGTAATCATCAGACTCAGGTCCTTTGACTCTGTGTCTACGCTATGCTAATTTATATATATATATATATATATATATATATATGTATGTGTGTGTGTGTGTGTGTGTGTGCTTACAATAGATAATATTGCCAGAAAATTTGTGTATCCTTATACTTTTAAAACAAATATAGTATTCCAATAAACAATTTAATCTAATAATTCCAAGGTTTGAAAAGTTTTATAAAACATTGTAGCGATTAACAAAATAGCGAATAAATCAACCAGCAGGTAACTCCTGGTCAGATATGTTGCAATCATTCGACCAATATCAGGAACTCTTGAAAATTAATTCAAGAGACGCGCGTCTCTTGAAAAACGTGCATAATTATCTTCGTCAAAATTGCTTCCAAGCAAATTTCCATGTTGACTGATCCCCTAACCTCTCTGATTGTGAAAGTCCCTGTTAAGATGAATCTTTTGAATAGCGTTCTCATGATCGGAAAGCGTTTCATTCCTTTAATGACCTGTATCTGAAATTGCATCCCGAGACTGTATCGATATACTGATTCAAGAACCTTGTTGGAGTACTAACCATCCTTTTAGTGGTTTGCTCATTATACTTTTCTCTCGACAATAATCATGGCAACCCACGATTGCTAAAACCATTGCTTCATTTCTTCAACATTTCTTTAAGCCTTTTGTCAAAAGTTTGTCGTCCTTATTTTACTTCTTTTAATGCAAAAATATAATTATCTTAATATGAGGCTAGTTGCAGTTTCACTTTACACGAAATGCTTATAAATCAAGAATATTTTTTAATAAACTAATTTTAACAGTACATGTTTGTTTGTGATCTTTCAACTTTTAACGGTCACGAATATTTTTTACTTTGTCATTTAACCATTTCCGAAGCATTTTCTAAGAATTTATCTCAAAGTTGTTTAAGTTGACTATTATTGTAAGTTATTTAGTATTTTATAGCTCTGTCGGAGGGGCTCATAATACATTGATTGCACCCTTTGCAAAGGAATAAGACCCCAGCCTAAGGGTTATCTTCGGTATGACACGAAACTACATTTTTGGTGAGATTCCAGCTCAGGAGATCTGGAGAGTGTAGCTTAGAAGTTAGAGAATCGCGTTCATGGCTCATTTATATGTTTTGTTGTTTGTTTTTGTCTGCATACGATCCAGTCGAATATGAATAATCTTTAAATCGATGGAATCCTAATTAGAAATCAAATTCCAGATGAGTCAGCGTATTCTAAGCTCCATCTATCGAGCGGTCAGTCTCAGTATCATTTTCTGCTGAGGGTTGTTTGGAAAACGACAGTTTTTTTAAATGTTTAGTCTGGTTTTTTTGTTTGCTTCCAAAATATTCAGCAAATCTTTTCTAAACTTATGAACTCTTTTACAGTTAAAGTTTATTCTATCTTATTTTATTTGACTTATTACAACAATGTTGATCAGATCAACGCAATTAATTTGGTAGGGGAACATTAAAAATTCTTTTTTTCTTATGAACTGATTGCAACTACAGCCATTGCGGTTTACAGTATATTTTTTTAGAGAATATATTCGGATATCGGGGTGATATTTTTATCGGAATACAATATATTCGGGTATCAGGTGATATCTTTATCAGAACGCAATATATTCGGATATCGGGGTGATATTTTTATCCGAACGCAATATATTCGGATATCGGGTGATATTTTTATCAGAACGCAATATATTCGGATATCAGGTGATATTTTTATCGGAACGCAATATATTCGGATATCGGGGTGATATTTTTATTGGAATACAATATATTCGGGTATCAGGTGATATTTTTATCGGAACGCAATATATTCAGATATCGGGGTGATATTTTTATTGGAACGCAATATATTCGGATATCGGGGTGATATTTTTATTGGAACGCAATATATTCGGATATCGGGGTGATATTTTTATTGGAATACAATATATTCGGGTATCAGGTGATATTTTTATCGGAACGTAATATATTCGGATATCGGGTGATATTTTTATCGGAACGCAATATATTCGGATATCGGGGTGATATTTTTATTGGAATACAATATATTCGGGTATCAGGTGATATTTTTATCGGAACGTAATATATTCGGATATCGGGTGATATTTTTATCAGAACGCAATATATTCGGATATCGGGGTGATATTTTTATCAGAACGCAATATATTCGGATATCGAGGTGTAACTTGTATTTCCATCGAGTAAACATTTAAAATATTTAAGAATTTAGCGAAGTAGGTGAGCGAGTCGGGAATGATAGGCATAAAATAATTCAAAAAACAAACATGTTCACGAGAAAAATACTAAACAATCAATTTTCAAGAAGTGGACTGATTTAACTGTTTTTTTTCACAATTTCATAACACTTTAACTGTAAAAAAACTTGACACAATTTTCTGTTTTTAAAATACGAGACATTACAGATAAGCATATCTAAAAGGAGCATCTGATACAATTGATATTTACAAAGTTTGGTATAGCACAAGTTCATATATGATATCTTACTAATAATTCATTTAATAAGTTGTGTGGATAATAATATTGTCACTGACAATAGAATACTAATCACTAAGCTTATAATTATCACTAAGCTTTATTCAACTCTATGTATTGTCACTCATTGCAAATAAAATCATCACTTCTGGACGCACTTTTATCTAAAATCAATAAACAATACATTGTCTACAGAGCCTATAGCTCAATACTTGTGCAAAGAAGCGGTCTTCAGCTGCCTGAGCTTACTTACATTTTCTTATGTTTCGTTCTTGCTAGCAAAATCACTGACCCATGCACACGGTGCTAAATACATTCATTCAATCTCTTTTATACCGTAACCATGAAAACGCTATTATATATTCAATGAATGCCTATATAAAATTTTGAACATCTGGACAAATTGTCTGGGATCGCGGAGAATCCCTTTCTTTTCAATTGAGTTTGGAAGGTGTAGTCTTCATTTTGGATGCTTGATTTTCTAAACAACGGCTTCAACGCTTCCACGTTCCCAAAGGAACCCAAATAGGCTGCCAGCACGTCCTCAGGTTGAACAATGGGGACGTTGTACATCGTGATAATGGTTCTTGTGTACCCCAGATACTCTGACTTGACGGTTTTGGAAGTAATATCTTGGAGAGGCAACCTTTTCGCGTCTTTCTGGATGGGAGTAGGACATCCGATCACACGGTGAAGCTCCTCCACTGCTCCATCTTAAGGCCAGTCAGTCTTCTGAATCTTACTTCCGAATCCACGAACGATGATATTCAAAGCTGAAGTGGCTCTTTATAACAGGGATGGGTTAAATAGTATTCTCTTCAAAATTTTGTTAAAAGCGGATGGGTCTAGCAAGCCTGTGCTGCTGTGGAGTCTTTTGGATGTCGACCGGTTTCTATTTGGATGAAGCTGCTCCCTTGATGGTCTAAGATTGGAAGCAAAGACCAATCCACGCCGATATGGCTAATTGGCCACTCTGGTCCTTCTGTCACTGCTACTGCTGGGTTTGCCTAAACTAAGCCGCTTTCCCTGTACTCTCTGGCAATCAGGAGCTACCTCCTTCTGGGTCTTATGCCAACGGTCGCCTCTGGGTAAGCCTTTAGGTCTGCTCCTATGTCCATGGTCATTGGTTGGGCATAATCTTCAGTTACAGTCGCCATTTTTGGAGTGGGGTTGGCCTCGTTGACCAGACCCTGTGAATCCTTGGCTGCCTGATTTTCCATCGGAGCAACTTTTCTCCTAATTTTAGGCGTTGAGGCCCAAAAGGAGCTTTAACTGAAAAAAAATTTTAAAAGAGGAAAAAAATTCCGGATCCTAATGGGGGTAAAAAAAAGGTGCCCTACTAGGGACTTAAGCGTAAAGAAATGTTCAACAGGGACGAAAGAGGAAAGAGAGACAAAGGAGACAAAAGAAGACAAGGAAATAGACGAAGAGAGACATGCTTGACACTGTGTACAAACGTATTTTCCTCGAGCTTGGCACAGATACTACATTTCGATCTTGTAATAGGCAAGAAATTATGAAGCACGTCCAAAGCTTTATCCAACTCTTTATTTGCAGGAAATAACACATTTACCGCTGAGCATATAGCCCAAAACATTATGGGAAAGAGGATGAGGGGAGTGATCTTTTGATGAGTCAGCTTGTCTTATTCTTACTCTCACAATCACAGACACATTGTTATTTATACATTCATTCCATTCTCTTTTACACCGCAAAGAACCAAAATACTACATGTATTCTATGAATTCTTACTAAATATTTCATCCCTTGAAAAAAACAAATATGAAAAATTACTCATGAAGTAATCTACGTACAGAAAATAATAATATGATTTGGGTTAGTAGATTAAAAAAAGACCCCATAAAACAAAGAAAAATAAACATGAGACTAAACAAAACGATTCAAATTCAGTTACCCACCTTACCACGCAGTCTAAGCATAAGATGGCTGACTGTTTTCCAAGCAAATATATACATAGAGTAAAAGAGAAAAGGAATAGAAAAAACTGGTCACGGGAATCCTGAAAAAAATCTTATCTAAATGATGGGCCATGACACAAACGTACATTAGAAGAAAATAAGTTAACTTACCGGGGATGGGATCTCACTAAAGGACCCGGTCCGTCGTGATCATAAGAAATAAGAGGTGGGAATGAAAACGTTGCAACCTCCTGTACGACAAGGCATGATGCTTTCACCCATCATCCGATGAATGTCATACGATATAAAATTTTCATTTCCCATCTAATCTTTACCCTAATCTTAAAGTAACAGATCAAATCGTGATGTGAAAAAGTCAAACACCGTAATACAATCTCTTGTTTCACGTCGTCTAATTCACAATTCGCACCACGGCTTGGATCGTCAGAAACACCACACGTTTCTCACCTGTCTATGGAGGACTAACATTATCTACGACGTAACCATCATCGAGCAATAACTGTTTAGGATCAATGCGAGTCGTCTAATTCACAATTCGCACCTCGGCTTGGATCGTGAGAAACACCACAGGTTTCTCACCTGTCTATGGAGGACTAACATTATCTACGACGTAACCATCATCGAGCAATAACTGTTTAGGATCAATGCGAGTCGTATAATTCACAATTCGCACCTCGGCTTGGATCGTGAGAAACACCACAGGTTTCTCACCTGTCTATGGAGGACTGACATTATCTACGACGTAACCATCATCGAGCAATAACTGTTTCGGATCAATGCGAGTCGTCTAATTCACAATTCGCACCTCGGCTTGGAACGTGAGAAACACCACATGCTTCTCACCTGTCTATGGAGGACTCACATTATCTACGACGTAACCATCATCGAGCAATAACTGTTTAGGATCAATGCGAGTCGTATAATTCACAATTCGCACCTCGGCTTGGATCGTGAGAAACACCACAGGTTTCTCACCTGTCTATGGAGGACTAACATTATCTACGACGTAACCATCATCGAGCAATAACTGTTTAGGATCAATGCGAGTCGTCTAATTCACAATTCGCACCTCGGCTTGGATCGTGAGAAACACCACAGGTTTCTCACCTGTCTATGGAGGACTAACATTATCTACGACGTAACCATCATCGAGCAATAACTGTTTAGGATCAATGCGAGTCGTCTAATTCACAATTCGCACCACGGCTTGGATCGTGAGAAACACCACAGGTTTCTCACCTGTCTATGGAGGACTAACATTATCTACGACGTAACCATCATCGAGCAATAACTGTTTAGGATCAATGCGAGTCGTCTAATTCACAATTCGCACCTCGGCTTGGATCGTGAGAAACACTACAGGTTTCTCACCTGTCTATGGAGGACTAACATTATCTACGACGTAACCATCATCGAGCAATAACTGTTTAGGATCAATGCGAGTCGTCTAATTCACAATTCGCACCACAGCTTGGATCGTGGAAAAACCCACACGTTTCTCACCTGTCTATGTGTTATATAGTCATTTACACGTCCATGCAGCATCACAACGACACAATATCAAAGACAGACGCAGAAATGAAGGACGCATGATAAAGACGCAGGAAGACTTCTTTAACAACATTTTACCTCTCACTTTATTGCAAGGGTTCGAAAGGGTTGTTCAAGGTTTGCACGTGAGAGGGTGCTGGAGACTGAACATAAACTTCTTATTTTGACCCCACTGTTATGACCGTCACGTTGTGTCTTTCTTGTTCTCCTGATGTTGGGGTCTACTCCATCGGGGCTTTTCCGAGGGCCCCCTCGGTCGGGTGTGGCCTTCCCTACCACATCTGATCTCTACTCTCTGGAAGTCTGCTGGCAACTGCTTTGGCACCCCAAAGTCAACTGAGTTAAATAATAATTCAACGCCCACATGATCGCCTACTGGATCTTTGAAATCGGATGTTTAATCGTCATCAAGCGGAAGTAACTGTCATGCAGTTCAGAGGTTACTCTCTTCCGGTGCATCACTGTTAGTGGCACAATGGAACCTTCACCTTGTCCCATATCATAAGCCTTAATCCGCCCACGCGATCTCTTTCGATTACTGGCCATTGGAATGTGTCACTTCCTTCCGGTATATCACCTTGGAATAGCATTTTTGGGCCGGGGCGAGAGTCAAAATATAACATATGGAGGACTAACATTATCTAAGACGTAACCATCATCGAGCAATAACTGTTTAGGATCAATGCGAGTCGTCTAATTCACAATTCGCACCACGGCTTGGATCGTGAAAAAAACCACAGGTTTCTCACCTGTCTATGGAGGACTAACATTATCTACGACGTAACCATCATCGAGCAATAACTGTTTAGGATCAATGCGAGTCGTCTAATTCACAATTCGTACCACGGCTTGGATCGTGTGAAACACCACACGTTTCTCACCTGTCTATGGAGTACTAACATTATCTACGACGTAACCATCATCGAACAATAACTGTTTAGGATCAATGCGAGCAATTACTTCGAATTTAAAAAGACATGGACCTGTTTTTTGTGTTAGGTGTGCTCAGCGGATACAATCAGGCTTTTCTGTGGTGCATATTTTCAAGCCAGCCGTCAGGTGATTGAGAACTCAGAGTTATTCAAATAACCTGTCCCTGGCGCACAACTCCACCAGGAGCGAATATCCTCCAGCAACAAGCCATGCTGCTTTTCGAAGGCTCCGAAACAAAACTCTCCCCTACAGTCTTATAAAATACCTTTGGAGGCTTTAAAAGGTCACAGGAAAGAGGAAGCTTTCAAGGACCCTGTTCACTTGTGGAGAAATTACGTTTCACCGTTTGGCTCACATCGGGCCTTAGCCTTCGGGTGGGATTTTAGTTTTGAGAAGGTTTTCCTTACCTTGCGTCCCTCTCGGGATCTCCCATCAACGATCGACTCAGAAACACCATTTGTTCAGTGATTGATGCTCCCAGTCGGTCAATTTTACGTCCGGTAAAACCCCCATGGTTGCTTCAAACATCTGTCACACTTTGTCTCTTCTGCTTTCGGCCAACTGAACGAAGTTGGTGCCCATGGAAGCCTCATTAAAGTTTTTAGGTTCCTCTAAGTCCTTCCGATCCACCAACAGAAGTTTGGGAACGGGTATGAAGGTTTTTCTTAGCTGGTAGTGCAGTCTCAGATTCATTTCAAGTGGGTCGACTTCAAATATTTTCCCACTTCTAGAAGTTACATTTCCTAGAAATATGGTATTTTTTTATCTTAGAAGAGAGGACAACTGTGATCTTCGGGACCGTAGCCTTCTGACTCCATCTTTCTGTCTGTGATGAAGATGTGAGGTTACTTTGTCTGTGGCAGTTTTAAGCGAAGGAACTGGTGTATACTGGGTCGGAGGCAGGGTAAAAAACTTGTAGGTTTAGGCAAATAATTTCAGAATTGATGTCTTCTTTGAAGCACTTTCTGTGCTGAGTTTTTGTGAGGGGTCGAGCTAGGTGTTCATTTTTTCTATTTGTGGATTTTTTACTTTTCCACAACTCGTCCTCAAGTGTCTTTAGGTAGCTGTTGAGCCGAAATTTTCTAGATCGATGTGGTTGCTCTCTATTCTGGCTGCTAATTCTCCAGCTTCTTTTATGTTTGCTGTTCGAGTTTCTTTGGTGGTTTCTCTTCCTATTCCTTCTGGGTAGGAAAGTCAGAAGTGTGTGAGGCAGCGGTGGATTTGCGCCTCTTCTTTACGACCTTAGTCCACACCACTCGAGCTGTAGTGTCCTTCACTGGTGTTGGTGTGAGGACTGGATTTTCTGGTGTGAAAGATATTAATGATGTTGCAAGATCTGAGGATGTTTTGATTTGGTTGGTAGTGACACTTTAGGAACAGACTCTTGCCAAGTGACACGGATGTCTAATTTCTCGCGAAGATGAGGCAGCCTTTTCTTCACAACAACTGTTACCCGGAAGTTGACGAAAATCAGAGTATCTTGTATCACAATGATAAAATCTCTTCTTATGCATTACAGGAAGCTTTTGAATGGATAGTTTACCGTACGAGAAGAATCATTGGTTTTGGATGACTCGTTTGCCGTACATGGGATTCATTGCATTTGGATGGTTAGTTTGGTGTACGAGAAGAATCATTGCTTTTAGATTGCTAGTTTGCCGTACATGGGATTCATTGCATTTGGATATTTAGTTTGAGGTACGAGAAGAATCATTGCATTTGGATGGCTAGTTTACCGTACGACGGAATGGTTTGCCCAACGAGGGATTCATTGCTTTTTGATCATTAGTTGACTGTACGATGGAATCATTGCTTTCGGATGGCTAGTTTATCATATGAAGTATTATTGCATTTACTTCCTAAGTCTGCCGTAGAAGTGGTTCTTTGCTTTTGTTGAACGAGGCATTCATTGCTTTTACGAGTTAGTTTGTTGAATCATTGATTTTTGATTGTTAACTCGCCGTAGGAATGATTCCCTGCTTTAGGATGCCTACTTTACCCGACGAGGGATTCAATGGCATACAAGGGATTCATTGCTTTTGGATGGCAAGTTTGCCCGACGAGGGAATTATTGCTTTTGGATGGCTAGTGTACCGTGCAAAGGATTTATAGCTTTTTTTATGGCTAGCTGCCTGCAATGGCTTCATTGCCTTTGGACGGCTAGTTTCCCAAAACAATGGAATAACTGCTTTCGGGGGGCTAGTTGGCCAACGAGAAATTCATTGTATTTGGATGGTTAGTCAGCCGTAGGAATGATTCATTGCTTTAGGATGCCTATTTTGTCCGACGAGGGGATCGTTGTTTTTGGATGGCTACTTTGCCATATGAGTGATTCATTGCCTTTAGATGGGTAGTTTGCCGAACAAGTGATACATTGCTATTGGATTGCTAGTTTGTTATACGAGGATTTATTGCTTTCAGATGGCTAGTTTCCCATACGAGGGATTCAATGCCAAGTGTGCAGTTCGAGTGATTCAGAACTATTAGATGGCATGTTTACCATACAAGGGATGCGTTGCTTTTGGATGGCTAGTTTGCCGAACGACGGAATAATTACCTTTGGAAAGCTCGTTGGCTGACGAAGGATTAATTGCTTTTGGATTGCTAGTTTGACTTCAGAGAGAGACATTGCTTTTGGATGCTTTGTTTGCCTAACGAGGATTTATTGATTTTGAATTACGAGTTGGCCGAATGAGGATTCATTGCTTTTGAATGGGTAGTTTAACATACGAGATATTCATTAATTTTGGATGGCTACTTTACCGTATGAGGAAATCATTGTTGTCAGATGGCTAGTCTACTGTAAAAGAGATTTATTGCATTTGGATGGTTATTTTAGCGTACGAGAAGAATCACTGCTTTTAAATGGCTAGTTTGTCCGACGAGGGAATCATTGCTTTTGGATTGTTTGTATGCCCGATAAGGAATTCACTGCTTTTGGATGTCTTCTTGGGCCGACGAGGGATTTATTGCTTTTGTGTGGCTTGTTAGCCTGACGCGGGAACCATTGCTTTTGGATGTCTTGTTTGCCTGACGTCGGATTGATTGCTTTTAATAACGTGTTTGCCCAACGAGGGAATCATTGCTTGTGGATGCCAAGTATGTCCGACGAGGGATTCATTGCTTCTTGATTACTTGTCTTTTGAACTAGTGATTCATTGCATTTAGATGGCTAGTTTACCATACGAGGGATTCATTGCTTTTGGATTGCTAGTTTGTAGAACAAAGGATATATTGCTTTTGGATTGCTAGTTTGCCATACGAGGGATTCATTGCTTTCAGATGGCTATTTTCTCGTACGATGGATTCAATACTTTTTCATGCCAAGTCGACCATAATTCATAACTATTGGATGGCATATTTGCCCGACGAGGGAATCATTGCTTTTGGATTGCTATTTTTCTCTATGACGTATTTATTGTTTTTTGGACGGCTAGTTGCCTGCTTAGCCTTCATTGCTTTTGGATAGGTAGTTGGCTGAATGATGAAATAATTGTGTTTGGATGGATAGTTTGCCATTCAAAGGATTTATTGCTTTTTTATAGCTAGCTTGTTTTCGGATTGCTAGTTTGCCATATGAGGAATTCATTGCTTTTCGGCGGCTAGTTTTCCCTAAGTTGGATTCAATGTCAAATTTCCATACGACTGATTCATTACTTTTGGAGTGCTAGTTTGCTCGACGAGAGAATTATTACTTTTGGATGGTTAGTTTAGCGTAAAAAGGGATTCAATGTTTTTGGATAACCTGACTGCGTGCTTTATTGCTTTTGGATAGATAGTTTGCCCTATAAGGGATACATTGCTTTTGGATTGCTAGCTTGCCTTATGGGGGAATCATTACTTTTAGATTGTTAGCTTGGCGTATGAGGGAATCATTGCTTTTGGATGGCTACCTTGGCGTATGAGGGAGTCATTGCTTTTAGTTTGTTAGTTTGGCGTATGAGGCAGTCATTGCTTTTGGATGGCAAGCTTGCCGTATGAGGGAGTCATTGCTTTTGGATTGCTTGTTTGTCTTACGAGGGATTCACTCTTTTTGGATTGGTACTTTGCCATAGATGTGATTCATTTCTTTTGGATAACTAGTTTGCTATATGAGGGATTCATTGCTTTTCGATGGCTAGCTTGCCGTTCGATGTATTCATTGCTTTTCGAAGGCTACTTTGCCGTTCGGGTATTCATTGCTTTTCGAAGGCTACTTTGCCGTTCGAGATATTCATTGCTTTTTGCTTGCCAGCAGTAGAGGTAGTTATTTTGGTAGAAAGGTGCAGGAGGGACAAAAAGCACCGAAAATTGGTGTGAAAAATTTATTCCAAAAAGAGATAAATTGTGATGGAAAACAATTGCCCAAAAGGTGACTTAAATGCGGACTCAAATACCCAAAAGAGACAAAGATCAACTCCGAAAAAATTTAAAAAGTTTCGCCATGAGTCGAATAGGAAAATGATATGCACACTGGCTAGTCAATGAAAAATTGAACAGTCACATGTAGAACTTATCGAACAAAAAAGAAACTGACTCCAAAGCTTTATCAAATTCTGTAGAAGGCAGACTATGGTGAACTATATTCGTCTTAACGAATCCATCAAGAGGTATATTAGAGTATGCTAAAGTTTTCAACTTAAAAAAGAATTAAAATCAGTTTTCTACTGTTTATTCAGTCTTTAGTTATTTTAAGGGAAAATCTGGATCTCCAGCACATATTAATTATGTGTGTTGAATTTAAATGAATGATTATAGCAGTCGTGTAAATGTTAAACAAAAACATGTACACATTACAATTAAATTTTCTTGTGTGAAATATTACATCGAAAATAAACAGATTTTCGTCCTGCTTAATAATAATAATTTGTATTTTCCCTCTGATGATTTTCAGCAGAAATTAAATGAAATATCGTTATAGAAAAGACAATAATTGGTTATTTCATGAAAGAATATATTCTCTGCAGAAGGATAAGACCTCCACCGCTACAACGGGTGTCCTAAACCCACTGATGATGAAGATCCAGTCCTGGAGCTTAAGGGAATGTAGAGTACCCCTTCATTGCCATTACTCACAGGTCCATTTTGACTCAGAGTTGCAGTTAGGGTCGGATCGATGGGTCCAATAAAAATATTTGATTTTCTCTTCTTGAAACCATTTAACCGTGTGCAAACAAATAGTTGTTGAATTGAATTGTTTATATTACGTAGCAATACTGGGGGGCATTTAACTGTGTGCCAAGAAATGAGCTCTAGCTCATTTACAAATAATATTATCAACAAACGATTCGTTCACGAATCATATATATTTAAGATATATGTCGAAAAGGGATTTGGCATAAAATAACATACACGGGTTGATATGCCGTAAAACATAACCAACCGACGAACTAACAAAATTATGTTAACGTACAGAGTAATGACATTTTCTTGTGTCGGTTATCATTAGCATTGTCATCATCAACAAGGAATGCTGATAGTACTGAACCCTTTGACTTTCTCTCATCATCCGTCCCTATTTGTTATCACTTTTGATAAGTTCTCTAGACGGTATTCAGAGTCCGCACGGAGCTGATAAATGTAAGTTTTTGCTGGTCGTTCAACACTAGTGTGTCCATATGTAGGAATCCATACGATAATGTTGCTTATGGGTTCATTCTTTCTTTTTCAACAGTGACCCCATAAGGATATATCTTAATTTCATAATATAAGACATTTTTCGCATCAGAGAATAATTATATTTTGTTTACTTTGAAAAGAGTATCAGATGATCAATTTTGACTTTTAACTTAGCAAACAATAAATGGACAGATCAATTTGCGATTTGTATTAATTTAATCAAAGAATTACGAAAGTGAATAAAATATTGAAGTAGACTCATGTTTCATGAATTTAAATGCAAAAATAGATCTAATGAAAACTACTCCTGGTAAAAATTATGGGAGACACATTTATTGTAGAATGTCCTTTTGGCAGAAATTACGAAATTAGCACAGTTAGAGGATATTTACTTCGGTTTTTAATTTAGCAATGAGAAAAAAGGAGAAAACCTTTTTTCTTAAATAACTGAACATTCTGACTTTATAAAATATTAGTTCAACGAACTAGATTAAATTATTTAAATTAATTAAACAATTTCCTTACAATCAAAGCACAGGAAAATATTATGGAATAATTGAATGTTGAAAAAACAGTCATGGAATGATCTTGCAATTTATATTCCTAAAACGAATACCAGCAAAATCCTAGATATACAAATCAGTCTTCAGGTAAAAGACAATTCTTGCAGCCCACTTTGAGAAATTAGGTATACCTAATTGAAAGGAAATATGGCTCCAACAATCGACATACATGTACATTGAAATCCTGGATAATTTTCTTATTCTATCGATAAAAATTTATTTAGTGATGAAGCCATTTCAAAGAAAATTCATCTTGTCACCGAGCAAATGGGATAAAAGCTTTTCTTCGGGAAAGGCATATAAAATCAATGACAATTTCTGGCAAATCGTTCTGATGTAAATTTAATTAAAAAATTTAAGGTGGAAATTTGAAAAAATGGTTTATGAGTCGTCTTTATTCACCAAAGATAATCTATTAGCTGCCATTCGAAAAGGTTGAAACAAATTTGATAAATAATGTTGCTTTAAATGAGTAAAATTCACGCCTAAAAGACAATTATAAATGCTCGGGAAAAGGAAACTAACTATTAATTCTTTTTTTTATCAATGTAATCCATTGTTTTTTCCTCAATATTGAGTTATTATATATTTTCGAGTGCATCACTTGTGAAAAATGTACCATTACTTTATATAAGTTGATCTAGTTTGTTTATTGAGATATTCTATGAAGCCAGAATGTTCAGCAGTTAAATGAAAAAATGTTTTGCATCAACTTTCGACAAATGTACTAATTTCGTTACTTTTACCAGAAGTAGCCTGCATAAATGTGGCCCTCATTAAACTAAATTGAAAGGCAACGTTGTTATTTGAATTAAATAAATTAGAAATCAATATATATGTTCCTTTGCAAACAAATCCATAATTTTTGATTGACATAATTAATAATACAGACAGAAAATCAAGCATTAATTTTGGCCAAAAAACCCCTTATTTCTTCTGTTATTTCATTTGAATTTATTGTTTATTTATTATCAATGCCAACTAATTTGTTTATGTGAAGGAGATGCAAAAATTTGGAACAATTGTGAAATTCGATAAACAAAATTAAAAAAAGTTCATTTGTGCTGATCTCAGCATCAATAGCATTTTTGTGGCGTTTGAAAACGTTGAGATATTTAGAATATTAAACAGAATATAATTATAAATTGAACTATGTAATAAAATGAGTTTTCTTGTTTTTGTTGTTGAGATATTTGAGAATATCAAAGCAGAGAATTTAAAAAATATAACAGAACAATGACGAACACAATTTGAAAAAAAAATTTCTTCTTATTACCCGGTTGTTTACGTATTTTTTTTTGTTAATTTGTTGTTTTTTTAAGCAATGAAGAGAATAATATTAAATTCCTGTTGAATTGCTTCTGATTAAGTTTATGGCATTAAATATATAATTTAATGATGTATTTATGGTAGAAAAAGAGAGTAAATAATTTTAGTAATGTCCACTAGCTTTTTGCTTCTATTAATATTATAATGTTATTAATATTATAATGTTATTAATATCATCGGGATATTAATATTTTAGTGCTATTAATATCATAGAAGTAATAGGGTTGTGATATGTCAACATATATATCAACATGTCCAGATTTCAGTAAAGTTCAACTGTGAATCAACACATGTCAGAGCATACATCAAGTCGGAATTCGTAAACTCAGACGATTAGTAAATGAAAGAACCCGACCGTGCTGAACCCTTTCATTGGACGCGACGGGGTATTCCAAAGTCAATTTGGTCAAGGATAAATTGGTTGATTGATAAGTTTTCCAAGTCTGTTTTTTGACTTATTAATTTATTCCGTAACCTGTAAGCGTGTTTTGCCCAGAAATAACCAGGCAGAAACTCCTCTCTCAAGGTCTACGGCTTAAATTCAGAGTTTTCCATCTCTTAGACCATTTGCTATACTAAGGTTAAAGAGCATAGTCTGCCCTACTATTTAACCATATCTAGAAAGAGAGTTGTTCAATTTTCCAATGATATTGGTGCGATGTAAAATGTAAACAACTTCAATCAGGATTTGAATTCAGATTTCCGATTTCACTCGCTACGACCATAACTAATACGCCTCCAAATCTGGTACTGATTATTTAATGTTCAGGTTTAATCGGATCCACATTGTTTTCTTAAAAAGAAGATATTTTTGAGAGTTAAAAATTAATGTTTGTCGTCAGTATTTTGGAGTTGTGCAATAAATCTCTTTTGTGAGTAAAATGTAATGAGATTAAAACTAATTTGTTTACTGTCTTTACAGAAATTGGAAACTATAAAGTTTAAAGATGCTTTAAAGAGATTATACACCATAAATTGGTAAAAACTTTAGGATTGTCTAAAACTCATTTAAAATCTTATCCTAACAAAGATGTCAAGTAATTATGCTGTACGACCTTAAGCTACAGCTTGTACAGCATAAGATATAATCATATTGATGAAGATACTATACTTAAAGTGTACTTTTAACCTAAACACACTTGCAAGATGCAATTTCTAACCTGGCACAGCAGAATATTTTTAATTGGCACTTCTCGTCATTAAATACGGAGCTAGACGAGGCTAAGTTTCGTAAATAATTATATTTATACTATCAATACGGCGCTACTATCTTTAAAATTAAAAACTAAGACGTTGTTTTTCCGTAGAGTGGCTTTATCTTTAAAAATAATTAAGACTCAGATGAACAAACTTAAGATTTTAGCGCTTTAAAAATCCCTGGCCTTTTATTTTAAGGTTCTTTAAAAATAAAACTTTTAAAATTATCTGGAATTTGCGTCCTTCAAATATTCAGTATGGTATGACTCCTAGGTATGACAATAAACTGAATTTGGTGTTGGGGCTTCAGTTTTGGAGGCCTTGGGAGAGAATAGCCCACCCTTCATTGTCATTAGTCACTGATCTCCTCTGACCCAGATTTGTAGAATCTGCTCGGGTCGTTTTTATCAGTCAAATAGATCTTTTTGAGGTAATCAAGTATATATATTGTAAATATACATTTTTGTACCGTATATAATTGAAGACTATAATTAGTAAACTGACTTTGGCATAAAATAACCCGACAAAAGTCGGTATGCTCTAAACCAACCAGCCAGCCAACCAACCAACCAACTTGAGTGCGTAGAGTTTTAAAATCGGATATAACACAGCTCAACCCCCAAGACTCTTTCAATAAACAAAATGCGGCCCTGAGAAGTAATTCGGTGAAAGACAAATTCGAAGAGAGAGAGAGAGAGAGAGAGAGAGAGAGAGAGAGAGAGAGTCAAGGTGAAATAGTTACTTCATATTTGATAACCCTGACAAAGGTTTACCTTTTACACGCATAAAAAACATATATATATATAAACACCAGAGCATTAAGATACGAACATATTCGCACATTTTGTGCATATATTCGGACATCAACATACGAGTATTAGTCTATGGTGGTTTTGTTTTATTGGTTTGTTTCACGGCACATCAACACTTGATGGGTTATTTGATGCCAAAGTCAGTCTTTTATTTTCAAGTTATCTTTTATGAACATAATCTTTATGCAGTAAGAATAATAACTTTCAACCAGCAAAAACAATAAAGACCTCCACGCAAATACAATGAATGATGCGTTGTCGTGTTGCCAAGTGAATGTCGTTTGCTGTCACTTGTTCCCGAGTAGGATTCGTCGGGATTCGTTGGTGGTACCGCCATCGAATTTTACGCCAGAGTGAAAAGAAGTTCACAAAGATTCTTTCATAATTATTATCCCAATTTGTTTATGTTTACAAGTCGGCTTTGGAAGGTGAGGGGCTCCAAACAGCTGATTTCAAAAGGGGAGAAAACTTCAACTGACTCTCTAGAGTTATAGCCTCGGGGGCTAATTGGTTCCTTAGCCGCTTCTTTGGCTGTTGAATCAACAACCTATTCTCAAGCTCTTAGTCTTTCTTTGTATCTGTCCTTTTTTATCACGTGATATATATCAACCAATCACCTCTGTAAAAAAAATACTCGGTGTGTCTCTCACTTTATCACCCATCTAGCTACGCTATCAGGTGATCTTTGACCTCTGTTACAACATATCCTCTGTTATCTTGCACCCAACGGCGCAAGTGGAATAACATTAGTGGAATCACATTTGTGTTTGTAATAAAAAGATGATGACATTTCAAATGTACTCGGAAAAGCTATACAATTAGAATTGAGTGACTGCTGCCAGTGGTCATTGCAGCCTAACCAATACAGCAGCTGTCCGGGAAAGATAGGTCCTTGAGAATAAATTGATTAGAGTTCAATTCTTACCGGAGGTTTATTCATATTTCCGATTCACGCTACTTATTAAGACCGTGAAATGACAATCTGTGAACTGCAATAAAAAGCAATTGAAATTAAGCTGCAAGAAATACTGCCCAAAAATTGATAATAAAAGACATGAAATACCAATAAATATTTAAAAGACTATCCCTGTTCTTGCTTGTGTAAATAAAGACATTTACTCAGCTTAGTTTAGTATTGTCCTTAGTCGAGGATGATCCTAAGGTTCTCTTTTCAACAGCTACTACACCAAGGTGTAGGGGAGGGCGCTACTCCATTCCCTGGATTGCTCCACTTTACCCTCCATCCTTACCTTATAATGCTGAGTGTTAAGCAAGGCAGCATTAAGTACCATTTTTGAGTCTTTGGTATGACTCAACCTGGGATTGAACCCTGGTCTCACGGACAATTGGCGACTACTAGGCCAATGGCCAAGTTAGTAGGAAACTAAATAGTTTGACTTAGGTCTGTTTGTTTTAATGGCATATCAAGCTTTTTCGGTTATTTAATACCAAAACCTTCTTGTAGAAGAACTTTAGTGATACTATTTAACCCATTACTGGAGGGAAAAGGAGGTTTATACCTTTCTCTAGAGTATTGGTCCGAAAGTCAACGTAATAGCATGACTGGAGTTCGAACTCGCTTGTTACGTGGTCACAGTCTAGCACATGAGCCACTACGCTACGGGGACTACCTCAAAATAAATAAATCAAATGATTGTTTGATTGATTTTAATGGCATATCATCCCACCTTGGGCTATTTCATGCCAAGAGTTTAGGGAATAACGTTCATTGTACATGTGTAACGCTATGGTTCCCAAATAGACGTTCTTCATTGTACGATTCGAGAAAGACTACACCAATAATGTTCTCAGCAGATCCTTGTATCGATACAGCACTACCAACACACTCCCACTGCCACGGTTCGCTGTAACAGGTGAACATTTTAAGTGCATCTCTTCCTGTCGCTACTCCACACAATCGAAGCAATTGTACAACAAGGTTTACAAAAGTAGGAATAAAATAACAAAATTATTTACACACATATGTGTAACAAGAAAAAACATCTTTTAATATAAAATCGGTGTTTCCCTTTTGGCGACCCCGACAATTTTCATGTCCGTTAAGTCCTTCTTTGTTCATCCACTGCACTCTGTCACTAGATAAGCTAGTATATTACACTTAATCATATCACACAAGTATGAAAGTGAATATGGATAAAATCCGACAGTATGAAGGTCGCAGAAAAAAACATAATCCATATTGGTGAGTTCATTATGATGTAAAGTCGACGTTCAACGTTTCGGTTTCAGTAACCATCATCAGTGAATGGATATCAAAATAGTTCACATAGCGATAGATGCTTGCAGAGATGACTGGAGCAAATGAGAAATATACAACGAAAAGATACATAAACGTGTACATAGCGTTTATAATTCAAAAGTCATTAGAACGTGTCTGATGATGGTTATTGAAACCGAAACGTTAACGTCGACTTTACATCATAATATATTCACCGATTTGGATTATGTTTTTTTTTACTACCTTCATAACACGAGTTTATACACATTTTTGTGAAGTTGTTTCTAAAGAGCTTTTTGCACAAATTTGTATAGTTTCAAGTATTCTGGTTAATGATTATTTGATTTCAAGTAAATTATTTCAATTTAATAACAATTATATGTTTACATAGTTACATTTTTTCAAGTAAGTAAAGTAAAGTTGGCGACTGTAGCCGAGAACGACCCGAAGGCTCCCTTTTCAATAGCTACTACACCGAGGTGTAGGGGAGGCGGCAACTCCTTTCCCTGGATTGCTCCACTTTAGCCTTGATACGTACCTTATATCACTGAGTGTTAAGCAAGGAGGCATCAAGTACCATTTTTTTAAGTCTTTGGTATGACTCAACATGGGATTGAACCCAAAGTCAACAGTTATAGCTTCAAGTAACTATTCTTAATGCAAACAATTTACAATTATATGGTGTCATAGTATTCTTATCGAATACGAAGAGATGGGAACAATACAAGAATGCCGTGTGCTATTTTGAACAAATCTAGGAAGCGGCACCGAACAAAGCAGCAGGTGTACAGACACTTACCTCCCATCACATAAACTATCCAAGAAAGACGAACAAGACAGGCTGGTAACTGCTGGAGAAGTAAAGACAAACTCATAAGCGACGTTCTCGTACGGACACATCAGTGTTGACCGATTAACAAAAACTTGCATTCATCAACTCTGTGCACACACTAGATGCCGTCTTGAGGACTTTCCATAAGCAATGGCTGATAGAGACAGAGGACAGAAGAAAGTCTAAGGAATCCATGATGTCGGTTCATATTAAGGATGATGATGATGATGATGATTAGACCCTAAAATGTACAACCAGAGTGGATCTGGGAGTAATAGCATTGAAGGAGTACTACACTCTCCCAGGATCCCCAGAACTGGAGCCTTACTAGCTAATGCATTTTAGTGTCATACCTAGAACATCCTTTTTTAGAAGGTCTTACTCTTCTGCAAGGAATACTATTAGCGTCGTCAAAGGCTCGTTAACAAGGAGGTTGATGAAATGAGTTAAAGAGATTATGTTGTACCAATCATCCGAGTGAATCTAAGCATTCCTAATCCAGGACTTTACCTGGGTCCATATAAGGATAACTGTGAAGACTATGTGGCTTGTTTATGTAATAAAAGTCTGATCAGAGTGCAGACAAGTTTGGTTTCTGATGAAAATAGTCTGTATTCAAATCCATCAAGTAAAATCTAGATTTCCGATGCCAATGTAAATGATAGTCAAACTTTTTCTATGTAAAAGATGATCTCAGCAAAAATGTCTGATTTGCCATTGCCATTGCCATCAAGTTTAAGAAATATTCTAATGATGTTGTTAGTTTTATCCTTAGAATAAACAAAAGCATCTAAAAAACTTGTGAGGTTTTCAGTTAAAAAATAATTATTGATGTTCACGGCGCATTACAAAAGAATAGTTGAGACATTCAGTAATTATTTTTAAAGAGAAAATACCTTAATAAATTTGGTTAAAACATTCGGCTTAAACTTTTTCACAGCTAAACTTGTATTATTTCCAGAAACTTTATAATGTCGCCAATAACTTAAAAAAAATAGTTTCCATTCTTTTTCGACTGCCTTTATTATGTGGATTTATTCCTGGGAAAATAGCGAAAAATGTCCCCTCGGTATATGCAGGGGTATAAATTATTTACATTTGCAAAAATAGTAAATGTGTTAGTTTCACACTATTCATAACATCTAAAAACATCACATCCCAAGGGAGCTAACTAGAGAAAGAATGCAACTCAATCACATAAAATGAATTTTCTAACGAATTACTTTTTGCCTTTTGTTATATTATTGGAAAAGGAGTCATAGTGTCGTTTTTTTATGCTAATGGTTTCAGAAATAATATTTTATTTTATTTACGCGACCTGTTCGGTTCGTATTTCAGATAAATCTTTGAAAAATAAAAACAACCTCCCGACCCAGTAAACCCTTTAAACAAGTAAAAGAAAAAAAAGAAAAAAGAAAAATATGAAACATTGAAGAGAATATTTGTACTTTTTTGACCAAGCATGGATTAAAGGTAAACAAGGCCAAATGTGGATGAAACTGAAGTAGAAAGATGGTATTAAGCCAATATTCCAAGTAGGAAAATCTTGTCTTTTCTGAAAATCAATGTTTAACATTTTCGTTAATACTTAGTCTCTAACACCTTGCAACGAACGGAAGGACGAAACTAATATGACAATGTAGCCTGAACTACTAAATAAACTTGAACAGGTACAAGGATATAGTAGGGAGTCCAACAGCACAAGGATATAGTTGGACATACAAAAGCACGAGGGTATAGTTGGACACACAACAATACAAGGATATAGTTGGACACACAACAGCACGAGGGTATAGTTAGACACGCAACAGCACAAGGATATCGTTGGACACACAACAGCACGAGTATATAATTGGAGCCAAACCGCAGAAGAATATAGTTGGACACCCAACAACAAGAATAGAAGTGAATTAATTTGTGAGATAAGCGAACTAGGCACAGATAGTCGAAATTGCAATAAGACGATTGATTTTATTATGAAATCAAAAATAAATGATTTCTTTTTTCTGTGGCTAATTTCAATCTGATTTTAATGATGTAGATGAAAATTTTATTTAGCAGGCAATTCAGTGATTATCTTTTATTACTGAAAGGAATTCATGAGACACTGCCAATTTGGTCCGATAAGTGAGAAAATGTTAAATCTCATGCTTCAGGGATATTTTCGTCGATGTTAAAGCGAAGATAAGAAATCTTTGACTTTATCGAGACATACAGATAAGAATGATTGTCACTTTATATAAGATGTCTACATGAAGTACTGGCCTCATGCCACCCTTAGTAGAGGCTTGCCAAAAATCCTCTTTTTTTGCTTCTTAGCCAAAGAAATGAGCGGGAATTTCTTTCAAGTCTTGGAGAGAATTTTGGTTCAGTTTGAAATATCAAAGAAAATAGAAATCCAAGAAATTCTTCCATTGAAAGATTGAAAAACTCAGAAAATTTAGTTTATGAAGACAATACGAATAAAACAAAACATTAAATTGAGAATCTGAAAGTGTTTGAGATTGATTGATTGATTGATTTTAAGGCAATGTCAAAATGTCTAGGGTTATTTCATGCCTAGAGGTTGGAGAATCATGTGAGTTGCACGTTTATATTTGCATTTTTTAAGTTGTTGTTTCCTAAGAATTTTTGACATTTAGTTATATGATTTCAAGTATTCCTATTTAATACAAATTATTTGCAAACACCTTTTTAACCATTAGATGGGTTTTGTTTGGTGTAGTTTCTTTATTTGATAGCATACCAACCTTCATTATTAATACCATCCTTGTAGAAGGACAGCAGTCATACTATTTAATCCATAGATATGAAGAAAAGAGACTTCCTCTCTTTGACATGAGAATTTGTTTGAAAGTGAACGTAATAGCGCGACTGGAGTTCGAACTCGATCAGGTCGAGCTCGAAGTTCCATCATTTTAGCCATTACACCACAGAGACATCCCCCATAGATAGAAACCTAATATATACTACCACTCCATATCAGAGTGGGCCTGAGAGTAATTAGAGAAAGGGATACTTCACACCCTCTAGATCTCCAGAAGTGGAGCCTCACCATTACATGCAGTTTAGTGTCACAAACAGGACATACCTTTTTGGGGATAGTCATACCCTTCTTCAGGGGATACAGTCAGCGTATTTTAAGCCCAACTTTAAAGGTGTTTGTGGTCGAAACATCATCTTTAATGATCTTAGTTAAAAATTTCTAATTCAATCTGAAAAATTATTTTAGTCAAACAAATAATTTGTTAACTTTGTATTTTTGAAGTTGAGAATTGTTTCCGTTAATATATTATCAATTAGTATATTTTATTCAATTAATATATTGTTTCATCGAGTATTTATCCATATATATAACTTCAAAACTTACTGACTACAAAAAAGATTTCCTTTTTATATTTAGTGTTGATAATGATTGATCAATGATTAAAGTTTAAAAAAGAAAATAAAACAAAGAGTAAAGAATGAAAATAAGACAAATAAATATGAAATACAATAAAATAAAATATCTTAATTCTTTTTCAGTCCAAACTGTAAAAGCGTCCTCACAAAGGAAGAGTCGCCTTTTTTGGTTTTGACAACCTACCGAATAAGACATGTACGAAAGGAACAATCCTTTTACTCTACAACCTCCTTTATAAAACTAATACATAAGCTTTCAAAAAATCTACAATTGAAGCCCTTGGATTATTATCGAAAGACATTTTGTAAGGACTTGAATCGTTAATCTTATTGCATCGATTCCAATGTCTTAAACACAAGGCGAATTCAGACATCTGAACTAAAGAAAACTCTGATGAAATGCTAATAAAACTTTTATACAATGGTTCGATGAATAAAAAAAACCCAACAATATCTAAAGAATTCAACAATAGTTGTTATTTGAATTAAGTTTGAAATAATTATGGAACAATTTCCAGTTTGATCAGATCTTGATCAGCAAGGTCTTTTCTCACCACCAAATTTAAGCAGCTATCAATTTCATTTCGCGAAATTAACACGATAAAATGTGATTATTGCAGAGAAAATAATATTTTCACTCGGATGCATCGTCGTGTTGTAACGTCGCCTTATTTTAACGCTGAAACAATATTTGAAGTTTGAGTATTGTCTCTAATCCTATTAAGTTTTGTGCGTGATGGACGATTTTTGAAAACACGCACTGACAACGAGAAAGTAGAGAGAGAGAGAGAGAGAGAGAGAGAAAGAGAGAGAGAGAGAGAGAGAGAAAGAGAGAGAGAGAGAGAGTATTAGAAATATCAAGAGATCCTAAAAAATAGAAGAAAATTAAGTGAAGAAAATGTAATACTAATGGAAAATAGTCGATGTGTAGATATGACGTATATATGAACGCACACACACACCCATTCACATATATAAGTGGGTGTATTAATTCCGATATGCACATATCTATGACATAGTATCCACATATCTGCTGACAAGGAGAGAGCGCATTATATTCTGAACTTCTGTCTGTGGTAAAGACACTTTCGTTCAGAAAACTCATAAATCTTTGAATAAACTATCACAAAAACAGTTTCTGGTTTCACTCTTCCTTGTAGTTATCCACAAGAAATTCTTGCCAACCTTTCAAAAGCATCCATTTTATGAGAGGAATTTTTATTCCTAATCCACATCGCAAACAGTCAAAGTTGCTTTGAATGTTTACCAATCTTTCAAGGAAGTAATTTTATTTCTCTAGCAAACAGCCATTTTTTGAACATCTTCACGTTCTTGTCGAATAAACAAATGATGGCTGAACATATAAAAACGTTTATGAGCTTCATTTTGAATTAAGTTTTGTCACCTACATAGTTAAAATATTGAAATGAATATATTTCATGTTCAAACGCAATAACAGTCATCACCGAAAAAACATAGTATTGATGACCTCAATACAAATCTTGGATAGCTGTTAGCGTTTAACTTCGCTTCAATGCTTTTGAGAAAGGCATGAACTAATCTTTTCAGCCCAGATATGGGCAAATAGCAAGATAGACTGAGATCTTTGACCATCTTTACGTGAAGGAAAAATCTGAAACCAGCTGTATACCACTTAAAAATGACCTTGTGAGGCATCATTCCCGAAGCGGAGGGTTTGATTAAATACATATATACATATATCCATGTATATAAATCTATACTTATAAGGATAACTTTGCACAAAGCCTTACGACCTTGAGATGACATAGACTATGTAAGTGAAAAAAAGAAGGAGGAAGAAGACTCGCCAGTATTGAAAATTGCCTAGATGCATAGTATAAGGGCTTGAGGACTAGATTAAAAAGAGTAAATGCTGTATATTGATCTTCGACCTGGCCAAATATGCCATTCCAAAAACCGCGGAAGTGACACATTCCGATGGCCAGTTATGGAGAGAGATCGCGTAGGCGGGCTTGGCTGACAATTTGGGACAAGGTAAAATCCCGCGTTACAGTCACAGACTGATGCACCGGACGAGAGTGACCTGTGAACTGCATGACAGTTATTTCCGCTTGATGACGATCAAACATGCCATTCCGGGGACGGCGGAAGTGACACATTCCGATGGCCAGTTATGGGGAGATATTGAGTGAGCGATCGAACTATTATATAACTCGGTGAAGACAAGAAGTCAGTTAGTTTGGAGACCAGACCCGTGGGTGACAAAATGTGGTAGAGAAAGCCAGCACCCAGCGGAGTGGGCCCCCGGGCTTCCGGTTGAACAGCACAGGAGAACGGGAAAGAAACGCAGTTATGGCCAATAGAGTGGGAGTAAATATGTTGCAGTTCTGTTTGGTCTCCAACTCCCTCTCACACACAACCCTTTCAAATAAAGTGAGAGGTTTATTTTTTAAAGAACTCTTCGCTCGTTTTTATTATTGCGTCAATATGTATTCTGCATGTATATGTGTATATATGCATATTTATTATGTGGCTATACAACATAAAGAATGATTAATTATAGCAGCCACCAACACAGTTGACAATACGTGAAAAAACAAAAGAAAAACAAAAATTGGAAAACAAAAATGAGAAGAAAAACAATTGTTTGGATTTTTTAAGCGACAAACTGGTGAGATTGCACGCGAGAAGAACTGGCAAAATAAAGGGAAACTTCCGCGAAGATTGTAAATCTCTTCTAATAGCAACAGAAAACCAGGCCATCAGGACCAATTATGTTAAAGCAAAAACTGATAATACTCAACAGAATGGCAAGTGTAGATATGTTGAGAGAGAGAGAGAGAGAGAGAGAGAGAGAGAGAGAGAGAGAGAGAGAGAGAGAGAGATGAAACTGTTAATCACATAAGCGAACGCAGCAAACTAGAACAAAAGAAGCACAAGACTAGACATGACGGGGTAGGAAAGGGGTTTCACTAAGAATTGTGCAAGAAATTAAAATTTGGCCATATTACCAAATGGTATATGCATAAACCATACCCTGTCGAAGAGAATAAAACGTATAAAAATCGCTGTGATCTTAAGATAAAAACAGACCACCTAATACCGACCAGAAGACTTGACATAGTTTTGAGTAAGAACATGTTATCTTGTGGTATTTGATGTTTTGGCAGACCACGGAGTCGACCTCGCTAGAGAGTTGAAAAACTGTGGAACATCAGTATGACGGTGATACCAGTTGTAGTTGGTACACATGGAAGCGTCCCCAAATGCTTGGAAAAAGAGTGTTTTGAGTGTTGAGATCGGCTAGAATACTTAGAAAACTCCTGGAAACCGGAGGTGTCTTGCTGTTACTCAGGCCAGTAAGATACCACCAGCTAACGTTGGTGTAAAAAAAAAATCTCAAGAAGTGAAATAGAAATAATAATTAAAGGCAGCAATCTAGCAGAAAAGAAAAACTAGACTAAAAATAGCAAACAGGAAATTGTGAAAGAAATTAAAATTTGACTATATTGACAAATGGTACATGCACAAATCAGAATCTATCGTAGAAGATTAAACACAAAAAATTCTCTAAGACTTTGAGATAGAAAAAGATCATTTAATCCCGTCTTGAAGATCCGACCGAATTTTAATTAACAAAAAAAACGATGAACTTGACATCAAGAGGATTTTTTGTTACAGAGGACCATCGAATGAAAATAAGGGAAAGAAAAAAGATAGACAAATATTTGGATCTTTCCTGAAAGCTGCAAATGATGTGAAACATGAAGTTGACTCTGATGCCAATTGTAGTTGGTTCACTTGGAACTATTCAAAAAGGTATGGAAAAGAGACTCGTGGAACAAGAGATCAAAGGAATAATCGAGATTATTGAGACGACCGTATTTTTAAGAACAGCAAGAATACTGAGAAGAATACTGAAAGTCTACAGAGACTTGCTTTGTTACTGACCACCATTTAACATTGGTTTGAAAAACTCTCATAGAATAATAATAATAATATAGAATGGAGAACACTTCAAACAGAAACAAACAGAATAAATCAAATGCTACCTTACATATCAACAAATAATATATCTGAATTAAATGATCTATGCAGGAGCGAAATTAGTGTGTGAGAAAATTGGGGTCCCCTCAAAAAGTACGAAGAAACAATCTAAACCAGGATGGGAAGCTCGACTGGAAACCCAGATAAAAATTTTTCGAAAGCAAGCCAAAATGGTAAAACAGAAAAATCCTAGAATATGTGGGAAGAGAATGGAAAAGACAAGAGAAAAATAACAGTAAAACTTGAGGAAATAAACCAGAAGGTTCTAGCGAAAGAAGACTGAGGAGATATCGACATAGATAAACACATCCTAAATGAAAGCAAGAACAGACGAAAAAATCGAGCTATGGACTGGATAGACTACAAAAGACATACGATATGGTTACACAAAGCTGGATAAAAAACTGTCTCGAAATGTACAAAATATCATAGGAAACCATACACTTCATAAAAAAAACATGAAAAACTGGAGAGTTGAATTAACAGCAGGAGGAAAAAGCTTGGCTGAAACAAAGACCCAAAGAGGGATTTTCCAAGGAGATGCATTATCACCCTTACTATTCGTAATTGCCATGATGCCACTAAACCACATACTCAGAAAATGCACGGCCGGATACAAACTTAGTAGATCGCTAGAAATGGTCAACTACCTAATGTACATGGATGACATCAAACTATTTGCAAAAAATGAAAAAGAACTGGAAACCCTATTACACACAATTAGAATATACAGTCAAGACATAGGGATGGAATTTGGCATTGAAAAATGCGCCTTGCTCGTCATGAAAAGTGGCAAACGACATCTCACTGACGAAATAGAACTGCCAAATCAAGACAAGATCAGAACGCTTGCAGAAAACAAGACCTACAAATATTTAGGAATCTTGGAGGCTGACACAATCAAACAAGCCGAAATGAAAAACAAAATTCAAAAAGAATATCTCAGGAGAACTAGAAAACTACTCGAGACAAAACTAAATAGCTGAAACCTTATCAAAGGAATAAATACTTGGGCTGTACCCCTTGTTAGATACGCGGGACCCTTTCTCAAATGGACCAGAGATTAACTTAGACAAATGGACCAAAGAACTAGAAAACTAATGACCATGCACAAGGCGTTACATCCCAGAGACGACGTGGACAGACTATATGTATCAAGAAAAGAGGGAGGAAGAGGACTTGCCTGCATCGAAGACAGCGTTGACGCATCCATACAATGACTCGAAGACTACATAGAAAAACACGAAGGAGGACTGATAACGGCCATCAGAAACAATACTGACAACATGATACATAACAGAATGACAAAAACTAGGAAACAAAAATGGGAGGAAAAACAACTCCATGGGCGCTTTAAAAGACTAATAAACAACATCTCGTACGACAAAACCTGGACATGGCAAAGGAAAGGAAACTTTAAGAGAGAAACAGAATCTCTCCTAATGACAAAACAGCGCCATAAGACCCAACCATATCAAAGCGAGGATAGATAAGACGCAACAAAATAGCAAGTGCAGACTATGTGGTGACAGAGATGAAACCATCAATCACATAACAAGCGAATGTAGCAAATTGGCACAGAAGGAGTACATGACGGTGTGGGCAAGGTGATCCACTGGGAAATGTGCAAGGAATTTAAATTTCACCATGCCAACAAATGGTATATGCACAACCCAGAACCTGTCCTAGAAAATGATACACACAAACTCCCGTGGGACTTTGATATACAAACGGATCACCTAATCTCGGCCCGAAGACCAGATCTCATAATAATCAACAAAAAAAGAGAATCTGCAAAATTGTAGACTTTGCTGTCCTGGCGGACCACAGAATAAGACTAAAAGAAGGTGAAAAGAGAGATAAGTACCTCGACCTTGCTAGAGAATTGAAAAAAACTATGGAACATGAAGGTGACAATTATACCGATTGTGATTGGTGCTTTTGGTACAGTAACTAAAGGATTATTAAAGGGCCTGGAAGATTTGGAATTTGGCGACCGAGGGGAGACCATCCAAACGACAGCATTATTGAAAACTGCCAGAATACTGAGAAGGGTCCTGGAGACTTGAGGAGACTTGCTGTCACTCAACCTCCAGTGAAATACCATCAGCTTAGGCTGATGTGAAAACTCTAATGAGTAAATAATAACCTTATAATAATCAACAAAAAGAAAAAGAGAAATTGCAAAATTGTCGACATTGCTGATCCGGCTAACCACAGAATAAAACTGAAAGAACATGAAAAGAAGGATAAATACCTCGATCTTGCTCGAGAATTGAAAAAAACAAACAAACTGTGGAACATGAAGTTGACAATTATAACAATTGTGATTGGTGCTTTTGATACAGTAACTAAAGGATTATTAAAGGGACTGGAGGACTTGGAAGTTTGCGGACGAGTAAAGACCATCCAAACAACAACATTATTGAGAACGGCCAGAATACTGAGAAGAGTCCTGGAGACTTGAGGAGACTTGCTGTCACTCAATCTTCAGTGAAAAACCATCAGCGTCAGCTGATGTGAAAAACTCCAATGGAGATAATGATAATAATAATGATAATATCTCATCTCAATATGAGATAAAAGCAGATCCCCTAATCTTGGCCCAACGACCAGACCAAGTGATAGTCAAGAAAAAAAGGGGACCCGTCGAATAGTGGACTTTGCCTTTCCGGCTGGCCATAGGATAAAACTGAAATAAAGTGAAAGAGAGATAAATACCAGGACCTAATCGGAGACTTGAAAAAATATGAACAATTATAGAACATGAAAGAGACGGTGATACCAACTGTAATTGGCGTACTCGGTACAGTCACCAAAGGTTTGGTGCAGAGACTGGAGGACTTGGAAATAAGAGGAAGAGTGGAGAGCATTCAAACAACAGCATTGTTGAGATCGACCAGAATACTGAGAAGAGTCCCGGAGACTTGAGAAGACTTGCTGTCACTCAAACTCCTGCGGAAGACATGAGATAACGCTGGTGGGAAAAAAACTCTCACATGAGTAAAATAATATTTCATCTCAATAATTCAGTCCATAATGGATGACTGCTTTGTGCAGGTTTCAGGCAAATATTCGGCTAAATCTGTTTCAAGAAGACCAAAATATAACATTGCAATAGAATGACCGTAGGCATGTATCTAATATTGATCCAGCAATTAGAAGCTTAAAATGTGTAAGACTATATTTTTATTCTTTGCATAAATATAGCCGAACCAAACAATCGAAATAAATTCAGAAAATTGTTTGTTATTTTCAAAAATGCGTCGGGAACCTACTGCTAAACAATGCTTTTGCGATCGAGTTTAGCAAACCTTTCTGACTATTGACTATTCTACACTGAGTATTATTCTTACTTCGTGCCTCACATTCTGTGTATTTTACTATGAGTACTATCCTTACTTTGTGCCTCACATTCTATCTATTTTATAATGAGTGCTATCCTTACTTCGTGCCTCACATTTGAACTATTTTACAATGAGTATTATTCTTACTTCGTGCCTCCCATTCTGTGTATTTTACAATGAGTACTATCCTTACTTCGTGCGTCACATCCTGACTATTTTACAATGAGTATTATCCTCACTTTGTCCCTCACATTAGTGAACTTTTGCCAGATCAGAGTAAGCTTTGTAAACGCTTATTCCACTTATGTGAGATCTACATCAATAAAATATTGTTCTAGATATATAGTAGCAATATAAATTTTTCAGATTTTTGATAGCTCTGAGGATAAATACTGACATGACAATAATGTTAACAAAACAAACGTTTTATCATCATTGATTCTTCGATGATCTTATGATTGGATCTATCGTAAAACAATTTTAATGACTTTTCGGGTCGACTTGCTTCATTGATACATATTGTCAGAGATACACAGTCGAAGTTTGAAAAAAACTTATTAAATCGTTTCATCTCTTTAATCCACAGGATTCATCATTTCATAACGGTCCATGATGATAATGATATTTCTATTTTGGAAGGAGTGAAGGTTTCTACTTAACATTGCATAGTTAACAGCTGTCTATGATAATATTGGTTTGGTTTGGTTTGTTTGTTTAATGGCATATCAACCTTCTTGGGTCATCTAATGCCAAATCCACCCTTCTAGAAGAAAAGTAGTGGTACTATTTAACCCATAGCTGGAAGGATAAGGAGGTTCTATTCCTTTCCCTAGGGCATTTGTCCGAAAGTGAACGTAATAGCGCGACTGGAGTTCGAGCCCACTTACTCCGATTCCACAGTCCATCGCTTTAACCATTACACCACGAGGACACCCCCATGAGGATATTGGTGCTTCTATTTCGGAAGGAATGAAGGATTCTAATGAACATTTCAAAGTTAATAGCTGACCATAGTGATACTGCTGCTTCTGTTTTGGGAATGAAGGATTCTAATTAGTATTTTATAATTACCTTCATTATATAGTGATCCTAAATGATTAACACTGTCACTAATTACTCGTAATCCTCACTAAATGACATTTCGTATGCAGATTGGATTGAAAATTGCTTTATTCTCTGTTAGAGCATTTGAAGTGTTTTGCTTTAATTTAAATATCACAATGATGTGCTCTTTTTCTAATAATAATTATAATAATAATGTGCGTTAGGGCAACTTGTTGCCTCCATAGAGAAATGTGACTTTTAATTGATGCATAACTTGAAGTAACAATGACTTGTGTTGCCATAAGATAGAGAATTTTCATTAAACAGTAATTAGAAAGTGTCATTGATATAATTCAAAATGATCCATATTTACCGGAAAACATTCTGATTTTGGTAGAACAGATACTACACTTTCATCATTGGAAGAAATGTCTAAATAAACAATAATCCAGTTATTTTTGACGGGAACTGTGCCATCAATTACAATTTAGATTGGATTTTTTTTTATTTCGAAAATTTATTGAGTGATGTTGTTGTTTCAAACCTCACTTAAGAAGAATCAAATTAAAAAAAAATCATAAATAGAAATCTGAAAGCAAATTTTCAGAATTTTCTAAAGAGTTAAATCTAAATAGAATAATACGATTATGTAAACAAGAAACTTTGTTGTCGACAACAATTCTTGTAAATAAATAAATAAAATATGTAAAAAAGATGATCCTTATCAAGAGTAACAATTATTGTGGAAGCGTCAATTTCTATTATTCAATGAAGAACGAACAGAAGGATTGCGAAGAAAGCCAAGGCAAACATTCGGGTAATTGAATTCTTATTTTCAATTTAAATTGCGAATTGATGCGAAAATTCAAATAAGAATGACATTTTTTTCTCAGATCATTTCGAAAAATGATAAATTATCGACTTTAGTAAGGTCCAACATCCTTCGTAATATATATATATATATATATATATATATATATATATATATGAAGTCTGTTAAGTAATGGGACTGGGTGTGTTATGAGAGCTATGGATGAACGAAAGAAAAGTGTATTATATTATCATCTAACATGATATCTGGGGAGGATATATCTGTAATCTGAGCTTCCTACAACCATTTTATTTTTCATGCTTTTATTTACAGTTCCTCTTCAGGTCATTCAACAATGAGCACTGACGATCAAACGATGAATATAGTGATGAATAAGCCGGAAATTTTGGCTCTGGTTGGGGAAAACTCCATCATAAGGACCTGAAATGCCTCACCATGTAAGTAAATATAACACCATGTCACGCATTCATGTTTTTGAGTGGCG
The DNA here is from genome assembly GCA_963585895.1 of Sepioteuthis lessoniana. Taxonomy (NCBI): domain Eukaryota; kingdom Metazoa; phylum Mollusca; class Cephalopoda; order Myopsida; family Loliginidae; genus Sepioteuthis; species Sepioteuthis lessoniana. Next base: position 161,109,449 of record OY757904.1, on the reverse strand, counting down.
AAAGGGGTACGAAGAGGTGAGGGATTACTCAAAGAGCCTGTAGCGGGGGTGTGCTTCAGCAAGCAGGACTAAGGTCAACGTCAAGCGAAAAAAGGTAAGTGGTGTGTGGTGATCGTCGATTGATTCTTCAGGTGATCGCAAGTCAGCTGGACATGAAATATGAGTATCTGGAAGATTATCATCGAAGATTTGAGTGGATGGAAAGCCTGCGCAGAAAATGTGCCAACACTGCTGAATGATTATCAAAAGAGGCACCGCAAGCAAGTGTATCAGGACATCATCGATTGTCTTAAAACTGAACCAAGCTTTCTCTTTAGAGTCCTCACTGATGATGAAACAGATTCTGGCGTACAACCCGGAAACCAAGTGCAAAATAAAGTCCACAAGATCCCCCGGTGTACGCTTCACTCACTGCGCGAGAAGCAACAAGAGATGTGGCTAGACAAATCGTTGCAGCTTCACCGCGACAATGCAACTACTTACAACGGCCTGAGCATCCAGCAGTCCCTGGCCGCGAAGAACACAGGCGTACTAGAACAAATTTCTTTCTTGATCTTGTTACGAGTGACTTTTTTCTTTTCCAAAACTCAAGATTATTTTGGAGACCCGTTTTGAAAGCGTGGAGGCAATCAAGAGGTCAGTAACAACGGATCTGAGAGGCATCCAAGAAAGATCCTTCCAGCAGGGCATAGAAGCATGGCAGAGAAGGATGTGAAGGTGCATTAGACTCTGGGGAGATGACTTCGAAGAGGAAACCTTGTATTTTATTGTTTGGAATTTAAATAAATTGTTTGTGAAAGCATTTAGGATCGTCATTTTTCTGACATATATCGTGGTGTAACGGTTATCGTCATAGGAAATGGACACGGCGACCTAAGTTCAAATCCTCGACGAGGATGTTTGCATTTCATATAGCTCTAATATTCTTGGGAAAGGTATAAATCTAACTATCCTTCCCAAGCTATGGGTAAATAATAAGGTAGATTGGGATCTTAAACCTTGGTATGGCAACCGGTTCAGAAGAAGGAAAACTGAATTCAAACCTGTTAAAATCCGCTTAAAAATTGGCCTTGTGACATATCCTGCGCGTGTGAAGGGGTTGGGTATATATATATATGTGTGTGTGTGTGTGTGTGTGTGTAGCAACTCTAGGTCATCAATTTTACTCGGGCTCCCATTTTTACCATTATTTACTATATGTATACTTTTCGGCACATCAGTTGGTGTAATGGTTATCAAGCTTGACTAGCAAAGATTCATATGGCCTTGTGCCACATCAAATAAAAAAGCTTAGTAAGTTACAATTATATGTATAAGTTAGGATATAAAATGAATTTTAGCATTCAACCACATTTTTTCTAAATACAGTTCATCCAATCTCTGTGCCTGGGTAGGTTTGCACTGCTGATACCTGACAACAAACCACTCTACAAACATCAAAGTGATATTTTCTCTTTATCTGTTGTATTCTTCACAACAAATGTCTTCGATTCGTGTTAAGACCTTGCGAGATCACTGACATACATACTCACACGGACACACATACTCACGCGGACACACATACTCACGCGGACACACATACTCACGCGGACACATATACATTCATAGAAGCACACACACAGAACTTAGATAAGGCTTGAATATTTTGGGTCCGATGTCGTATTATTAAATTCCATTCATAATATAATATAACATCCAGAAAAAAGATTATTTTCAGTCAACATTTTGCGGTTAAGTTGAAACAATAATATATTCTTTGAAAGTAAAACACATTTGAGATTTTTAAAAGATTATTTTTTCATTTCAGCTAGAAAACTATTCGTTTGATTTCAATTGTTTTTCTTCTGATTTTCATGGGCCCGAAACGACTAACCACGTTATTTTTTCTTTTTCGCATGACATTATTATTATGACCATTGTCAAAGAATCAACATTTGAAGACATAAGAATAAAAAAAAAACTATAAAAGTTCGTGAGTTAAAATATGTAGTTCAAATCAGTCGGTTGAGTCCATCCAAAATAAAGAAAAAAAAAAATGACTTGTTCCAAGAGAATTTTTATTGCTTCGAAATAGACTTTAAAGAATAGTTCTTCGTGCTGAGCCAGAAAAGCCCTATCCCCAGGGTCACCACTGATATATACATATATATATATATATATATGTGTGTGTGTGTGTGTGTGTGTGTGTGTTAGGACAACGTAGACATAGAGTCAACAGTGTTTGGCATAGGCTAGAGACTGATAGCTGCCGACCACCATTTGTTGTCTTCGTTATCTCAAATACTCTCAATCGATGATATCGAGCACTCTTTATTTATTTATTAATTTATTTATTACATATATATATATATATATATATATATATATATATATATATATATGGATTGTATTTCTAGTTTTAAAGAGTCAAGTAGTTTCGGAAAAAGGAAAATTTTAATTCACCTACTTCTTACTGTCACGTGGTGTCTTGTTTGAATTAACAGTTGCAAGCCGTCAAAGAATGACCGTTAAGAAAGAATGTAGGTCACAGAGGGGAGACCCACAGATGTTTATACTTGGTGACCTCACTTGGGTCGCCTGACACTGGAAGGAAGAAGGTAGAAGCCAAACGATTGGCTGGGACCCTAAAACGGAAGTGGGGACTCCTTCCCGTCAGCGAAAATAGATAATTTAGAAAGTTAGTCGTTGGACAGGGTTCGTAGGAGACAGAACCAAAAGCCAAGTACTCCGGGTAAAAGAAGACGAAGAAATTCTGCGAGACACGAAGAAGCCATTTTCTTCAAACCAGTGTTAAAAATAAGATAAAGTCTACTAGCCCGTAAAAGAAGAAAGATTCTCTACAGGAACTCCATCAAAGAAAAAAGATAAGTAAACTTTGGGACCATTTCTCCTTATACCCAATTTTATGTACCCCCCCCTCTCTCTCAATTTGAAGGAAAACGAAAGAAAAGAAAAGAAGAAAGACATTTATGTTCATGGACTGTTCAAATATTATGTATTTGACACTTTGAAGGTGTATATCTTTGTATAGTAAAAGATTCATGTATTCTAATGTTCCCACATGGTCGAAGTTGTTATTTGCATTGTCTTCTCCGAATTTGTTACTTCATGTTTCTTTTCCAGCTTCACGTCGCCTTATGTTATCTTGCTTAAAATTGTCCTATAAATTCCTTTAAAATATCACACGGGAAACAGGAGTTGCCGACTACTACAATATAATATTATTACGTCTCAACCTAGAGGTCCATATCTTCCATTGTCTAGGGGAGGAAGGAAAGCGACCTGGTGGGTGTGTGGATAGTGTGAAATTTGGAACCCCTTGCCAGCGGCGGTCAGTCTAGCCCTAAATTAATCCCTCACATAATATGCCAGTTCTTATATGCCTGAGAGAAAAACTCTGAACGAGGACTTATTCTACAAGGGATCAAGTGCCAACCTGCCCCGTTTTCACACGAGCGAAAATAAAACCCCGTTTTGGGATAAAAGTAAATTCTTCGTGTCACATTACTAATAAACCATAGGATTATATTCTCCATGTTTTACAATCTTTTTGAAAGGCTTGAATCTTTCTTTGTTGATACAAAATTGCATAAATAGAAAAATGACTATTATCAAAGTTTGCAATTATTTTTGTTTCCGATCATTATCAGAATGTCAACGTAGTTCAAGTAAATTTTAAAGATAAATTTCAATTTGAAATTTATAATTCATTGTAATATGAAATCATTAAAGGCGAATATAATAATTCTTTAGTCACTTTGAAGGAGTTAACATTTATATGATGAGAGGTATTTGATTTTCTTAATTTCATATTTGTTTGTTTGTTTGTTGGTTGGTTGGTTGGTTGGTTGGATTTTATGGCTTGTAGGTTATTTGATGCCAAATTCTGTTCATACAGATATTTATAGGAAATATATGATTTGTAAGCAATTAGTTTGTTGTAACACTTTTAACCGAGTAAGAGATCATTTGTTTGTAGACAGTTGAATCGTTTCAAGAATTATTATGCAGCAGTAACCATTTAATTTAACGTCACTCATCTGTTTGTCCACCAGATAATGGATTATACATATATGATTTGTTAGTGAATTGTTTAGAGGTATTCTGATTTTAAATGAGTTTGAAATAATTTGCTTGCACACATGTATTGTTATTGTTTGCTCATAGTTTAATATTTTCAAGTACTCTTATTTATTACAAATAATTCTATTTGATATCAATTATTGCTTTCACCTAGTGAAAAGGTTTCAAGTATTGCTCGCATTAATGGTTTTATTTGCACACCGTTAAATCGTTATTGCGATTAAACACTAGTAATTCTATACAACATTATTCATTTATAGGCACACAGCTAAATCATCTTCATCATGTCACGCTGCCAGCACGAATCTCCGTGATACTCTCTCGCCACCCGTCTCTATTGTCCATCGCTCCCAGTAGGTCTTACAGGCCACATCCTGTATCGGCACAGAGCTGTTGTATGTAGGTTCTAACTGGTGGTCCTGCTTTTGCTCGTCCATGTAAAGGGATCCAGAGGTGTTCATCGCTTATGAGTTAGTCCTTACTTCTCCAGAAGTGTCTTGTATGTTTGGTTCTTCTAACTTGGATAGTTTTCATGATGGGTGGTAAGTGGCCGTACAGCCTTCAGGACTCGTTCAATGCAGCTCACAGCATTCCTGTGTAATTGCCGTCAAGCTTTTTCTCCAGACGTTTAGTTCGCGTCCATGTGGCGCATTCATATAGCAGTATCAACACGACCACTGCTTGGAAAAAAAACTGTGTTTAATTTTATCAGTCAGGTCTGACTTCCATATGACCGATAGCCTATCGATAGCTGTCCATGCCTTTTCTAGACGCAAGTTCTTGTCATTCTCAGTTGATGAGACGCTATTTCTTTGGTAGGTGAACTTGTCCACAAGTTTCAGAAGATCACTCTTTAGAGTGTAGATGTTGCCTCTTTGATAAAAGAATATGTATTCTGTCTTGTCTGCGTTGACATGGGGGCCTATGCCATCTGCTGCTAGTTCCGGACTATGTAGCAGGGATTCGGCTTGGGCGGGTGTTTTTTACTAAAAGCGCTTATATCAACGGCGTAGTCCGTATCTGTATCTGTTTGTGCAGGGTATCTTCCGCTTCTTCCCTTTGCCAGCTGGAAGCCGTTTTCTTTCATTAAATCTATAGACGTCTGAAACACGTAGTCTAGGCAGATAATAAATAGGTATGGAGCAAATGTATCTCCTTGTTACGGTGGCGAAGTAGTCAGTGTCTTCTTCCAGTGAGCGGACTTTTATTTTCATGTTTTTATATAGCATCGTTATGGCTGCAACGGTTTCTTTGGGAAGGACGTAGGCGTGAAGTATTTGCTCCATTTTCCTCTATGTATGGAGTCAAATGCCTTGGAGATGTCTACGAATAATATTTTTGCTTCTAGAATTCGACGAAAAGTCAAAATTTGTGAAGTCGAGGATAGATTTCTTCGAAAGTCATTTTGGTTTTCCGAAGTATTTTCTCAATTTTAGGTTCTATACAGCTAAATAATTCCAAGTATTGCTATATAATACCAATAATTCAACTTTTGTACACAGTTAAATGGTTTCAAGTATTCTTTTTCGACACAGATACTTCTATTTAACACCAATCATTTGCCCACACACAGTTGAATTGAGTCAAATATTGCTATCTAACAACAATGATTTTATTTACACCCAGTTAAATGGTTTCAAGTATTCTTTTTCAACACAGATACTTCTATTTAACACCAATCACTTACCCGCACACAATTGAATTGAGTCAAATATTGCTATCTAACAACAATGATTTTATTTACACCCAGTTAAATGGTTTCAAGTATTCTTTTTCAACACAGATACTTCTATTTAACACCAATCACTTACCTGCACACAATTGAATTGAGTCAAATATTGCTATCTAACATCAATGATTTTATTTACACCCAGTTAAATGGTTTCAAGTATTCTTTTTCAACACAGATACTTCTATTTAACACCAATCACTTACCCGCACACAATTGAATTGAGTCAAATATTGCTATCTAACATCAATGATTTTATTTACACCCAGTTAAATGGTTTCAAGTATTCTTTTTCGACACAGATACTTCTATTAACACCAATCATTTGCCTGCACACAATTGAATTGAGTCAAATATTGCTATCTAACATCAATGATTTTATTTACACCCAGTTAAATGGTTTCAAGTATTCTTTTTCGACACAGATACTTCTATTTAACACCAATCACTTACCCGCACACAATTGAATTGAGTCAAATATTGCTATCTTACATCAATGGTTTTATTTACACCCAGTTAAATGGTTTTATGTATCACTATGTATCACAAATAATTTAATCTAACACACACCACTAAAGTGTTCTATATGATCCATAGATAGGAACTTTAACAGGTACCACCACTCCAGGTCATAGTGGACCTGGAAGTAATGTTAATGAAGAGGTATTCAACATTTCCCAGGCCTGGGGCTTCACCATCAGATTGTTTGATGTCATATCCAGGACAATAGCTGTAGGCGAGTATTACCCCTCTGCAGAAATGTAGCCGGCGTATTCTACAGACCCAGCCAATTGGGCTGTTACTTAGTCAGTTCAAGAACTGACAAATTAAAAGAGAGTGAAAGTTGTAAAGAACGGAACTTTTATTGGGTACGTTTAAGAGATTTTGATAAGTTTCCATGCGCGGGTCAATTTGTCTGTATAAATAACATTAAAACATGTGGTTCTCAAAAATACTTTTACATTAGAAAGGTCATTTAGAATCGAAAGAGAATTTGTTTTCTGAGTTTCGTAAAGATTTTCAGATGAGGGTAACAACATCCAATAATAAATATTGCATAGAACAAATTTGAGAGAGTTTGACTGGCGGGAAATGCTGATATAAAAAATCGATTAATCATTATAATGCATCGTTTTATATCTTTGTAAATGATTTGTAATGTACAGGCCGCCTCCTATCGCCAGTGATTCTAGTGTCCAGTTGTGTGACCAACAACAAAATCGTCACTCACTACAGTTGGGGATTCATGGAAAGAGTCAAGCAATTAGTAATTGGCAAATTGACAAGGAACATTTTAAATTTCGCTGCTTGCGTAACTCCATCTTCTCAACTCGAATGAATGGTCTGCGATTTGTAAAACAATGGATCTTTTTTCATCGATTCATCTAGACGACTTCAAGGCTTCCCTGTTTTTGTCACTATTCTAAAGGGAAATTGAAGTATCAATAAAAAAACCATTGGTATCTTTCCTGTGACCATATGTCTAACTTTTATTTTTCCTCATCTGAACTCGTCGTCATCTTTTTATATAGTCTTTGTCTCGGCCAACTTACTTCGAGAACTAGCAACGCAACGATTGAAAGAACTGCAAAATTCAACTAAATTCCTCAGAAAATTGGTTTGGTTTCTTAACGGCATATAACCTTCCCGGGTTATTTAACGTCAAAGTCATCTTTGTAGAAGAGCAGTTGTGGTACAAATCAACCTATAGTTGGGGGAGGGATAAGAGGGTTCATACCTTTCTCGAGCGTATTAATCCGAAAATAAAAGTAATAACGCAACTGGAGTTCGAACTCACTTACCACGATGTTTCAGTCTAGCTCGTTAACAACTTCGCCACAGAGAGTCCTCTTTAAACACAAAAATCTAAATAAAATATATTCTTTAATATAGAATAAACAAACACAAAATTTACGTCCATTTGGATGGGGAAGCATAAAATTTAATTTCTAAGAAATTTAATAAAAAGTTTGCGAATTGTGTGAAAGGTTGAACGTGTGAAAGGAAGAAGCAAATGCTGACAATGGTACTAAGAAAAACTGAAGAAAAATGATGAGTGAGAATAAAGATAACAAAAAAAAATGTTTGAGAATGAAAATTTTAGTTATATGAGGAGCTAATAGTACTTTTGCCATCTTTTCGTAAACAGCTACTGTGTGTTTATGTCAGCATATTTCAAAATACACAATAAACCAACTTGAAATTTAAGATAAGTGAGTAAACGAAAAAGTCATAAAGATAAATAAATATGAATAGTCGATTCAACCGACTTGTACGACATATTTTATAGCTGAAAAAACTAGAGACACTTTGTCTGGTTTTACAAGATTGGATGAATAATTTCATGGCTTAACCGAAATTCGATCGGAAATATTTTTTATATAATGCTTATAGAGAAGCTTTAAATTAACTGCATTTAGAAAAAAGAAGGTTATGCTGAAAAATATATATTTGTATAAAATAAAGGCTTTTGCCACCAAAATGGACTAAAGCGAAATTATTGACGAACCAATGTAAATGTTTATTATTCTTGCGGCGACTCTGACAGAACAACAGTCAGAATGTTTAATATATTGCGACATTTTCTATAAAAGAACGTGTATTTTGGTTCAGACATAACAAACAAGTCGACGAGTATTTTCTTGTGCATAACACGAGATAAATACAAAAAAAACAAAACAAAAAAACAAAAAACAAAAAAAAAAACCTATGGTGACTGTTGCAAGTTAAATGTAAATAAAACCATATTCTCTGCTGCAGATGCTTCAAAAGAATAAGACCATTCTGTGTTGATAAGTAGAAATAGGACCGTACTGATTGTTGTTGACAATGAATACAAACAATAATGACTGCTGCAGATGGTGAAATCAAATAAGACGATATTGATTGTTGAGGATGAAAAATACAAATAAGATCATATTGTCTGCTGCACATGATACATACATTTAATGCCATAATGACTGTAGAACACGATGAAAACAAATTATACAACACTGACAAGAGCAAATGATGAATAGAAATAAGACGATAATGATAGTGGCCTATCATCAGTCCAAATAAGAGCAGGTTTTCTGTTACACATGATAAATACAAATAAGACCATCTTTATATATCGCTATATAAAAACAAATAAGATCGTATAGTCTGCTGTACAAGATAAATCCAAATGAGACTATATTGACTGTATAAAAAAAAAACATAAATAAGATTATAAAGACTGTTGCCTATGATCAAGACAAATAAGACCGATCTGACTGTGGCAAATAATAAATGAAAATCAGACCAGATGATAAATGCGATACGATGATACTGACTTTTGCGCCTGAAAATATAAATAAGAATTTATTGACTTTTGCACATGATAAATAAAAAAAATCTGCCGCAGAGGATAAGGGCAAATAAAACAAAACGGAGGGTTACACATGATGAATAAAAAAAAGAGAGGATGCTCAGTGTTGAAGGTGATAAATACAAATAAGACCAAATTGAATATCACACATAAATAAAACAATATTTACTTTTGCATATGGTATATACCAACAAGATCATAATGGCATTTACATATGGTATATACCAATAAGATCATAATGACATTTGCATGTGGTATATACCAATAAGATCATAATAACTTTTGCAGATGGTATATACCAATAAGATCATAATGACATTTGCATATGGTATATACCAATAATATCATAATGGCATTTACATATGGTATATACCAATAAGATCATAATGACATTTGCATATGGTATATACCAATAAGATCATAATAACTTTTGCAGATGGTATATACCAATAAGATCATAATGACATTTGCATATGGTATATACCAATTAGATCATAATAACTTTTGCAGATGGTATATACCAATAAGATCATAATGACATTTGCATATGGTATATACCAATAATATCATAATGGCATTTACATATGGTATATACCAATAAGATCATAATGACATTTGCATATGGTATATACCAATAATATCATAATGGCATTTACATATGGTATATACCAATAAGATCATAATGACATTTGCATATGGTATATACCAATAAGATCATAATAACTTTTGCAGATGGTATATACCAATAAGATCATAATGACATTTGCATATGGTATATACCAATAAGATCATAATGACATTTGCATATGGTATATATATATACCAATAAGATCATAATGACTTTTGCATATGGTATATACCAAAAAGACCACAGTGACTGCTGCATATGATAAATAAAGATAAAACATACTATTTTACATGATAAATAAAAGTAAGTCATACTGACTATTGCACATGATAGACACAATATATCTATACTGTTTCACATGATGAATCCAAATAAGACCATATTGGCCGGATGAAATAATATCTGACGAAATTGATTATTTTTTAAAACTACCAACATACTTGCTTGAATAATTCATTGCTCTTAAGTTTTGAATTAATATTCTGGCAATTAGTCCAAATACGATATGATGCGAATGCCCTTTATGACCCGACACCGAAATGTATAATGTAAATATGTTATAACTGATACTATCTGATTTGGTATCATTGCAAGCAAGACTACAACCAGTTATACTTAAAACGTCTATGCTGTATCATATGAATTATTTTCATCAATATACTTTCTATTTGTCTATTATCATTGCCACCACAGACAACACGTTATTGCATTAGGAAGGTCCTCCTAATCGTTCTATAATAATAACATTGCCATCATTGCCATCCGAGACAACAGTTTATCTGACGACTTACACATAATCCAATGGCATTAAATATCCTTATTGAATGTGCATTGTATTTTATAGTATCATGATTAATTATATCTTAAACTTTTTATTAGAATATCTAAATGAAACATTTTCACTAATAATATTTTATCACTGACTAAACTCTATTTTTTTTCCTATTACGATGTATGATACTAATTGTAATATAATACTAATTGAAGTATAATACTCATTGGTATAATATTCTCATTGAATGCCTTAGTACACGAATGCTTTATGTAAAAAGCAGAACGTCATTGAATAGTTACCCATAAAATCTCCGGTATTTCGACATAGTAATGGATCACCAAATACCTATAAGAAGATCAGACTTAGTGTTGATTAACAAGGATAAAAACCTTGTGATCAAGTGGATTTTGCCGTTCCAGCTTACCATAGTGTCCTGTGGTCTACTACTGAGAGGAGAGAAATAAGGAATTTCTACTACCCCTCCGTGTTTGAATTATCAGGCCGCCAAAGACTGACCGTTAAAAGAGGAATAAGGAACGTGGGTCAACTTCGGCCGGCCGTTGAAGGAAGAAAAGAATGTAGGTCAATTTCGGTCGGCCGTTGAAGGAAGAAAGGAATGTAGGTCAACTTCGGCCGGCCGTTGAAGGAAGAAAAGAATGTAGGTCAAGCTATCTGTACCCTGTAACCTCGCCCGGGTGAAAAAGATAATAGTCCTAACGAATCACCAGGGAAAGGAAGAAAAAAGGCTAAATGATTGGCCAAAACCCTAAAGCGGAAGTAGCCCCCTTTTTGTTGGCGGAAATAGGGATAAGGAAATTAGTTTTGGAACGGAGGTCGCGGTGAACGGAGTCTCATGCCAAACTCCGGGTGAAGAAGCGGGAAGCTCTTGGACAAGATGACAGACGCATTCAAGCCGAGCTATTAAAAAACTCCGCCTGCCCGTGAAAGAGAAAATACTTTCAGAAGGAACCCTTCAAAAGTTAAGTAAACATTAAGACTTTCTCCCTCCACCCTTCCTAAGTACTGCTATTACATATTCTCTCTCTCTCTCTCTCTCTCTCTCTCTCTCTTTCAAGGAACGGAAGACAAGAATAAACAAAGACATTTGTATTTATGTATTATCCGCTGATAATATAGCCGACACGTTAAAAATGTGTGTCTGCGTGTAGTAAAAACCTTGTCATATTTTAATGCCCCCACGTGTTGAAAGTTGTTCATTGTGTTGTCTGCCTGTCAAGTTGTCTATTTCATGTTTGTTTTTAGCTTCGTTCGCCTCATGTTATTCTCGCCTAAATTGTCCTGTTCTTCCCTTTAAAAATATTATACGGGAACCCGGAATTGTTGACTGCTAAAATTAATATTACTATATCTAAACCTAGAAGCCCATATCTTCCATTATCCTAGGGGTAGGAAGAGATAGTGGTCTGGTGTGTGTGTGTGCAACGTGAAACTTGGAAACCCCTTGCCTGCGGTGGTCAGTCTAGCCCCAAATTAACCCCAACATAATTTGCCAGTTTCCCTACGCCCAAAAGGGGAATCTTAACTGGAACTTATTTTGCGGGGGATCAAGTGCCAGGCCGCCCCGTCTTCACAAGTGCGAAAAATAAACTCCCTGTTTGGTGATAACAATATTTAAATGTACCAGTTCCCATACGCTTTTAAATGGTTGCTCATCCGGGGATCTTTAATATTTTAATTTTCCATCACAATAGTGTAAAAATAAACGAAAACAAAAAGATGGTCAAATACTAGGATCTTTTAAGAGAGCTGAAAAAGCGGTGGAACATGAGAGTGACAGTGATCCCAAGTATAACTGGGGCCTTTGTAACGGATCCCATGAACTAGGAAAAGAGATTGGGAGAAATGGTAATGAGAGTAAAAATCGAAATAACCCAAACAAGGACACTGTTAAAATCAGCGAAGGGTTCAGGATATTATTTTACTCTTTTGAGCGTTTTTCACTGTAGTCTGAGTGACAACAAGTTTCCTCAAGTCTCCTGGACTCTTCTGAGTATTCTGGCCGATATCAACCATGCTATTATTTGGATGGTCTCCACTCGTCCTCTTATTTCCAAATCCTCCAATCTTTGTACAATTCCTTTACTGACCGTACTGAGCGCACCAATTACAATTGGTATCACCGTCATATTAATGTTCCATATTTTTTTCTGTTCTTCTCTTGCTCGATGTGGCACAACCACTGAGCTTGGTACAGCCACAATATACTACCCAAGATAGAAATGTCAAATTGAAACATAACACAACATGGAACCCAGATAACAGGTCTGGTTGTCATGGTCGGCAGGTGCACACCTGATGGTCCACATGGGGGACCCAATAGTCATCATTCGAATGTTGACTTTTTTTCATATACACCAATCACAATCTAAGTAACTACATAAACCAGAGACACCAACATAGAAAAAGGACAAGGGAAGGCAATAAACTTGCACTTCACTGTTATTCTATAAAAATAAAGTTGGCGACCGTAATCGAGGGCGACCTAAAGGATCCCTTTTCAATAGCTACTACACCGAGGTGTAGGGGAGGGTTATACTCTTTTCCCTGGATTGCTCCACTTTACCCTTGATACGTACCTTATATTGCTGAGTGTTAAGCAAAGAAGTATCAAGTACCATTTTTAAAGTCTTTGATATGACCCGACCTGGGATTGAACCCCGGTCTCCCGGAACATTGACGAACACTCTACCCCCTAGGCCAATGAGCCGGTTATTCTATAAGTAACCCTAAACAAAGAGAGAATTGGAAAAGAATGATGGAGATTTGGGAAGAATGTGTTAGATTTTCAGACAACAAGCCAAAGACTCGCTGACAAAGTTGGGACGATAATAAAGAAAAATAGTTTTATGACCTTGAAATATTAGAAATACACTAAAAATATAAATAGAGAATCAAGGCAAACAAACCCTTATACAACAAACTGCACACCAAATACTGAAAAACTTGAACAATCTAACGAAAATCAACCCCAAAGTAATAACGATTGAAACATCTCTCGCTAAAACTACAAAGAACAACACTAATACAAGAAGAAATGAATATAAAATAGATAAAGAGAATTATGGTTGAAAAGAACACTAAATTACAATAGATAAGAAACTAAGACTGGAAAACAGTGGAGATTGGAAGAAATGAAAGTCGAAGGAAGAATCGAGACCATCCAGACTATTGCATTGTTGAGATCTCATAGAATATTCAGAAAATTCTTGGAAACGCAAGGAGACTTGCTGTCACTCTGACTCAAGTGAAATACCACGAACTAACACGAGTGTGAAAAACTCCCGATGAAGTAGTGAAATAATTATGAAATAAATATGATAATAGGATGTTTTATGCTGGCTGTGTCAGCAAAAGATAAAAAAGCTCTCATCAGAAAATGAACCAAAAGGAGATGTAAAAACTACTCTTTATGGCATAGCCTGCATTGAGTAAGAAAGGACTGCGTCTCTTAATGATGAACCAAGTTTGAATCGAAAAATCAGCAACTAGAACAAAATCTTATTTTCGGTTGTTATCAGAACCGGGATAATCCCAACCCTGACCTAGCAAGATAATCGCAACCCTGACCTAGCAAGATAATCGCAACCCACACCTACCAAAATCTTCCTTGCTCACCTCCACCCCCCTTCTAAAGAAAAAAGAATACACACACCAGGAAAAATTGTCAAAAGGTGATTGTGTGGAGAGAGAGAGAGAGAGAGAGAGAGAGAGAGAGAGAGAGAGAGAGAGAGAGAGAGTATAGTTCTAGAGATCCCCAACATTATATATACAACGGAAATCTGTGTCCTTGTGTGGGAGACTTGTTGAGCCCCACCCCCGGTGTGTAGCTAACAAAGTGGTTGAGAAAAAGGTAAAGTTTATAATCATAATAATATGATAAAATAATTACAATACAATGTTTATTTTATGTGCGCGTGTGTATGTATGTAGAAATTATTGCTATGGCTAGTTCAATAAAAAATGATTTGTTCGCCCGTGTGTGCGTGTGTACATGTTAGGAAAGTCTATTGAATCAATGTGTCCATAGTTGGCCGAAGTAAAGAGGATAAAAAATTGACTTAATTTACATACATGTGTATGCGTGTGTGTATATATGTGAGGGACCGTAAGTATGGGCCTTTTCTTTTCTTAAGTCCACATGTACGTTTTTTATGATCTTTGGCGACAACGTGTCACATTCCGGTAGTCGGCAAAAGAACGTCGAATGTTTCTTCGCTCTGTGTCCTGTGTGCGATGCTCTGCTGTTGTTTGTCGTCCTTGCTTTGGTAGTGGAATGCCTTAGTTAATTAAATTCCTCGTTATTTATATTTCTGGGGGTAACTAAAGTGGATCAAAAATAGGATTTTGTTAAGTTTTATTGCGGGTTCTAAAATTCAAGCGCACAAACATTTCTTGACCCATCAGATTCGTATAATTACTAATTTATTTTGCCGCCTAAATATTTTTCTGTTAATTAGTATCTGAGGTGAATTTTCTAGAATGTTCTAATTCTGTTTTTAGCTGATTGGTTGAAAAATGTAAAAGTGTAACGTCAATGTTAATGCGATTTTGATCCGAAATTTCTAGAATGCTTTTGGAGTTGATTATTTTAAGGCAAAAAAAAATGAGTAATTATAATTGTAAAGAAATATCGTATGCGTTCTTTTATGCTATAAACAAACCACCAGGAAAAAATGCATCTCAAAAAATCTACATATGGCAAGAAAGGATTAATGTAACGTGATATGGTAGGTCCAAGTTATAACGAGAACGAGAGGGTAATTTCGAGGGAAGGAGAGAGAGAATAAAAAATAATAAGGCTGAAAAGCAGACAGTAAGTTTACGGAAACAGCTAACTGACCTCTGGGGGATTTAGGCCGAGCACTGGATGTAGGTCAGCCGGTCATGGTTGAATGGCTACGGTCATTAAAAATGAATAGAAAAAAAGCCGAGGGCCCCAAATCTTAAATGCAGGTTTGGAACCACAGGAAACGGATATGATCCTCCCTCCGACACCAGGCGGAAGTAAGCCGACGACTTGGGTTTGAAAGTTAGTTGACGGCGTGACATGACGTGGTAAAGACGTCACTAGCCACTAAAATGTTAGGACAGACGAAAATTTACGAGCCCCATTAAATTAGTGAATGAGAGAAGATATTACCTTAATTGAAACCACTTAACATGCTGAAAATGTTAATATCAAAGAACAGATAGTTGCTAATATCAACTAAAATGACAGTGTAACACTTGAAATAAATGCAGTTAATTATGAAACAGGTAATACATTAAAACATTCAAGCAATAATTGAATGAAAACTTCAGCCAGAGAAAATGAACACAACAAAAAAGAGAATAGACAACCTCAAATAGAAAATCCTGTCTACACGGAAAATACGATTAAAATCGACAAAATGAAACAAAAGATAATCAGGGAACTCGCTAAAATATCTAATATTGATTTGTTTATAACTTTAAGCCGCACATACATAGAACTCATAATGTATGCTCTACTTAAAGCATTTCTAAAATTATGGACGTACAAAAGGATTCGAATGCTGATTTTCGAGTCAGAGCACCTGTAATATAATAGCTTAGCTGGCGACAATGAGCTTAGCAAATTCAATGCGGTCGCAAGATAACAGCAACAAAGTGGTTTCACAGGAAAGAGAACATAATTTATTGGCTATGGATAGAGTGACAGATATTTCCGTTCGTAGATAAGATCAAAAAATTACCGGAAAAAAAGCAGAAGTGTGTAAGTTCCGATAACCAACCATAAACAGAAAAATACGTGAGGCGAAGAGGAGGGTTCATATTTCTGCTTGAAACTTGAAAAGACAATATAAGGTCTGTAAATTTGGACTGAAGGTAGAGACTTGCTGGTCACTCAGCTCCTCGCGTGTGTTTTCCAGCCGTTGCACTACTTCACAAAAAGGGTTCCCGCCATAGAAGAAAGATATGTGCGAACTCTCTCTGACTGTATTCCTACTACACACAATCGTCGCCGTCGAAGAATAAAAATACAAATTAAATATTTACATATTTACGAGTCCTTCGTTGTTTGCCTAGCGGTCCAATATACGACACACCTCTAACATAAATAAAAAATGATAAAAACAACATAATTCAAGTAAAGTTGGCAAATTATGCCATAAAATATTTTCTATGAAAATTTAAACCAAATCTTACGCTTCTAATGCAAATACTACAGTAATGAGTCTAGTTGCCATAACACATAAACAAAATATCTTTAAGGAGCCCAAATGAAAATTAAAGAGAGAAAGAGAAATACTGAGGAGAAATCTCCATACTTGACGACGATATGAGTAAAAAGGTGTCAAAGTGAAAAGAAGGAAAAACAAGATAAAAACAAAAGAAAATATGAGATGATATCAATTGATCTTGACAATAAAAGAAAAGTTGAAGCAAAAAATCGATCTAAAGGTTAAGCATATTGGAAGATATGAAAAACCAATAAATTTCTTTGGCACAATAAAATATTTTAAGACAATCCCCAAAATTTCCATCGAGAAAAGAGACAACAAATATAAAGGAAACCTCTGCCCGATTTAAGAATTAAAAACATTTTAGAGCAAAATATGGAGCCATAAGAAATCGTATCATAAAAAAGTTAGGGGCGTTGAAAATGTAAAAGACACTAATAAAAATAATGAATCATAAATGCACAGGGATGTAAAAGAGATCATAAATCCACTTCAACGCGAATATAAATAGAAACACAAAAATATACCAACCCATCACATGTCTTCCGACAATATCTAAAATAATAACATCGATTCTAAAGAGGATATTAGTCAGATTTGGAGAATATAAGGACATCTTTTCATTAGAAAAATAGGGATGTAAAAAGAATTAGATGGCTGTAACGATCGGTTCCTTATGTGCAAAATAGAACAAATTGAACTATTTGTGTTAGATAACAATACTTGAAAACTTTTTACTGAGTTCAGGTTCGTTTAAAATAAAGTTACCAACAAATGATTAACTTACAAACCATCTCTCTCTCTCTCTCTCTCTCTCTCTCTCTCTCACTGTCTGTCTCTCTCTGTCTGTCTGTCTCTCTCTCTCTATATATATATCATTCAAACATATTCTGTTGAAGACCGCAGAGTATTTTCTTTTTAGGATCTTCACCACCTCGAGTCAGACACAAAGAAAATAATGAGAAGACTTGAACGTCTTCACTTAAAGATTCTAAATAGAAAATTCTCTGCGGTCTTCAACAAAACATGATTATATATATATATATATATATATATATATGCAAACACAAACACACACACACACACACACACACACACACACATATATATATATATATATGTATATATATATATAAACAGAATTTGACATTATATAGCGCACAAGAGTTGATATGCCATATAACTCGATCAAACCGATATTTGATTGATTATTAGGTTTTGTTTTATGGCATATCAACCCTTGTGGGTCCTTTAATGCTAAAGCCTGTTTATATATATATATATATATATATATATATATATATATATATATATATATGTGTGTGTGTGTGTGTGTGTGTGTATGTGTGTGGTTTGTAAGCGAATAGTTTTTCGGTAACATTATTTTTAAACGAACTTGAATATTGTTTGCATAAAGTTGAATGGTTTCACTTATTTCTATTAATCACTAATTGTACAGTGAAATAATTTCAACCGTTTCTATGTAAAACTAATAATCCAATTCCACATGAATCATTTGTTTGCACGCACTTAAGAGTTGTCAAGTAGAGTAAATAATTGAACAGTTCTATTATTCCATAAATGGGACTTTAACAGGTTGTATCACTCTGGTTCAGAGTGGGCCAAGGAGTAATGGCAATGAAAAGGTACTCTAAATTCCTCAAAGCTTCAGGAATGAAGTACCACCATCATATATTTTGGTTTTATATTCAAGACACTCATTGTTAAAGTTTTACTCCTTTGCAGAGATGGATTTAGCGTATTTTACAGTCCCATATATTTGGGGTATCAACTTTTGTGTGTTACAATGTATATACTGCGCAATTACATGCTAGGAATTACAAATGGAGAAAGGGGAAAACGATGAAAAAATTAATATTCAAGATCGTTGTAAGCTTAATTGTTCAATTTGATGTTATTGAACGAAAAATAATAAACGGAAAAAATGCGACAAGTCAGACACAACAAAAACAACAAAAAGAGAAAAGAAAAGAAAAAAAATTAATATTTTGCGTACAAAAGATGCAAATGTAAATAAAAACACAACAAACGGTGATTGACAAAAACAAATAATTTTTTTTCGATCAGAAAAGAGAAAGAAAGTATCAAATTAAATGCATGTAAAAATAACCGGGAAAATTGGCAAATCAGAAGAAAGGAAAAAAAGAAATAAAGAAAAAATATCTTTATTTACAACAAATGAAATACGAAATTTAAGTATTTTAAAGGGAGCGTGATCTCACCTTAAAAGTTTCTCTTCCACCCCAACCCGCCAAGAAACAAGAATTACAAAAAGAAGTAAAATGAAACAAGAAACCCATAAAAAAATCAAAATAAACTTTTGTTTATAGTTATCAAATTATATATATATATATATATATATATATATATATATATATATATATATATATATATACAACTTACAATAATATTAGAATTTAAAAGCAAAAATTAAAAAATTCTCTCTCTCTCTCTCTCTCTCTCTATATATATATATATATATATATGTATAATCTTCGAAGAGGAAACCATTAAAAACCATTCAATTAGTCTACGGACAATATAGTAAATAATTTTTTAACTTTTGTCTGAAGGACTTAGGAATGTTGTTTATATCATTAATTCTTGGAATTCAGTTTATTTCTATTTACTTATTTTAGATGGTCATAATTATATAAATCGGAGGCAAAACAAACACATCTGTTTTGTGATTTATATTTTTTCTTGTTATTTAGTTAAATTTTGTTGAATTACATCATCTGTGTTAAATTGAGAGAAAACGTTGGTTTTAAATAAATTCGATGGGATGACTAATTAAAGAATTTCTTGCAATCAAATGTATTAACTTCTTAAAAATCTTAGCTGTTGACAGACTTAGATTCTGAGTCGAATTTAATTCCTCATTAAATCTAATACAAATGTTTTTAGTTACGTAAATTTTCTTAAAAACCTTATAATCAATTATGATTGGATCCAACCGAATGTTTCTCAATTTTCTAGAATAGATTCCGACAAGACGCAATCATAATAGATTTGTCTGTTTTTTTTTCTCGCATTCAGCTTGAAGCGGTAATTTTTTGAATAATTTGCAATTCAGTCAAGATATCTGTTTAAAATGGTGCTGTTGATTTTTTCCAAATTTGCAAGAATATCAGCAAGAACATTTGCAAGAATATTACAATTACATATCATTATTATATATGTGGTATCTCACTCTCTTTAGTGCATCTCCGAGGGCCGAGACTATCGTAGTAAAAACTAATGGTCTGAAGACCGAGCCCTTTGGCACACCATTAAATACCTAACTCTAACAGGATTCACCTTCATTGGCTGTAACCTGTTGATGTCGTCCATTTAGGTAATAGAAAATCCATTCGAGTGAATCATCACGAAAACCCACAGTCTAAGGTTTTGCAAGTATCAGTCTCCAGTTAGCAGAATCAAATGATTTAGAATAATTAAGTAAAACGAAAAAAAAGTTCTGATTTATTTTGAAATTCATATCTGCCATCAATAATACTTAGAAGATTCATCTCTGCAATTATTTATAGGCCAACTGTTAATTATCAAAATAATTAGTTTCTTTAAAAAAATCAATCATTTGTTTAGCTAATAACTTTTCAATTTGCTTTGAAAATTCTGGTATCAGACTTATAAGGCTGTAATCAGAAGCACAAATGGGGTTATAAGTGACTTAAACAGTGCATTTCCCAAACTAGTTGGGAACATTTTGTTTAAGATTTGGTATGGTGTGGTTTATTTTCTTAACGGCCAGTTAACTCCATATAGTTTATTTAAAGGTTGGAATTTGATTAAGTGTACATTTTTTATCATAAGAATATGTATATTTTCTATTGTATTAAAAATATTGAATTACCATGATCAGAAAATCCGGCGAACACTTGCGCGTGACATACGGAAACACTGGGCAGCTGTTTCGACTTTATTAGGTCTCAGTCTCGAGAGGGCCAGCGGAACGACAATAATCAGAAAATAAAAGTGGGAAGAAAAACAACTATGGACGTTTTAAGCGACTAATAAACGACATCTCACTCGAGAAAACGTAGACGTAGCTAATAAAAAGAAATCTTTAGAGAGAAACTGAATCTCTTCTAATAGCAGCACAAAACAACGCCATAAGGACTAACCATATCAAAGCGAAAATAGATAAAATGCAACAAAACAGCAGTTGTAGGTATTGTGGTAAGAGAGTCGAAACGACCAATTGCATAATAACCGAATGCAGCAAATTAGAGCAGAAAGAGTATAAGACTAAGCACATCTTGGTAGGTAAGATGATCCACTGGGCATTGTGCAAGAAATTGAAGTTTAATGGCATATAACCCTCGTTGTTTATTCAGTGTCAAAGCCAACCTTGTAAAAGAAAAGTAATGGTACTATTTATCCCAAAGATGTGACAGATAAATGGTTTCATACCTTTGTCAAAGGTATCAGGCCGAAAGTTAAAGTAATTGCTCGACTGGAATTCGAACTCGTTTACTACGATGTTAAAGCTCAGCCTGCTAACCATTACATCACGGTTACCTCCCTTCTGGTGATAGCCGTCTTGATAATTGCTAGTGCACAGGAAACGTCCCGGAATTACTATAAATGATTTTGAAAGAATCGGGGATGCTATTTATGAACAGACATGTCGGTTAATATCAAGGCAGTGTTGAAGTTAACAATAATAATGTTCAGGAATATTGGAGACAATTTCTGTCACTCTCTCGAATATTTCAGGTATATGAACTTAGAAAAAATATTATGTATCTTCTTCATGCAAAAAATAAAGAACAAAACAAAAACATGTGATATTTATTGTCAAAGAAAAAGATATGAAAATGGAGTGTTCTCAAAAGTCAAGAATACAGAAACATAAATAAAAAAAGAAAAGAAATGCCTTTACGTATTTTGTCTTCATGTTCTTCATTTTTCTAACTTTATTTTTGTATAAATTTCATTGACGAAGTTAAAAAAGACTTCAACTTCCTGGAACGTCAGATTTTCTGATTAAGTATACTTTTTATTGTTGTATACTTCTCATAGACCCACCCAAGAACATAATCAAAGATAATGAACGAACTTCAATAAATGAATGAAACACTCTTCTTTATAAAAATATATCTCTGTCATTTTATTCTCGAAACGGGCACACAGTTTGTAGAAGTTTGAGAGATTGATGGAGAGACATATACTCAGAGAGGGGACTTCTTCTTGCCTCATATCTTCTTCCTGGAGCCGGGGGTGCCAACGCTTGCACCCACCTTGCAACCCGTATCGTCAGAGACGACCTAACGCCTCTGATTGGCTGCGTATCCCTAGCTAGACTCGAATAGTTCAAAGCCTTACCAAACTGAATGATAAAATATATTTAACGAAAAAGGATTAATATATAAAAATCATTCCTTGATAATATAACATTATGATGGAAATCTTTTGAAAGAAAAACTGAAAGAATACACAACCTCATAACTACAGTGATTAAAGACAATTTGATATCATTTGAGATGTTCAGGGTGTTTCAGAAATATTGATATAATTTTCTAATCTAATAACTTGACCGATTCTCTCAAATGATCTAAAATCTTAATAGCATTTGTAGAAACGAAGTAAAATAATGTTAAATGTTTAAACATTTCTGATTTTCCAATGAATGGTATTTATATAACCAAGAAGAATAAAGGAATCCTAGATATTTACTGGTCAATTCACATTTGTTTCTGTTCTTGTAAGTCTTTATGCGTATATAATAAATAAAAACGTTGGATTTTATGTGACTTAGAGCAGTAGATAGAATATAGATGTCCAATAAAAAAAGAGAAACAATGATTTTTTTTCATAAATACTGGAAGCAGATAAACTCAAGCAGAAGAAAATAAAGGGAAGAAAATCTAGTCAAGAAAATAAATACATTCATGGAATATAAAGATAACAGTTGTATTTAAAATTACGAATATCCTTCGAACATTTCTGAAGTATCTCAAAAAGAAAGAAAGAACTGAAAATCTAAGAATAAAAAAAATCTAGAATACTGTATAGGATACTAGAGTACTGAAAAAATTTGTTGGAACTTTATCGGTTGTGAAAACCACCAGTGACGTGAAAACTAAATGAATCAATAGATGAATAAAAAAAAATTACTAAGGAGAAGCTGCGATCATATAACATATTCAATTTCCATGCTCAGCAGGTGTTCCTTTGATGACCAACAAGAAGGACGCGCATGGCTAAACACATAGGGTTAAACAGGAAAACACACAATTGATTTAAGAGAAGAAACACTTAAATGAGGCCTCGGAAAACGTCAATCTGAATAGATAACAACATGCAAATTACAAAGCCAGACTTTGTGAGTACATATAGCACAAAGATTTCAAAGAATTTTTATTTTATTTTAGGCAGAAGTACTAAAATTATCAATGAGAATAATAAAAATTAAAATAGTGGCGGGAGAAAAATCGCAGGTCACAACTTATATCATAAATAAAAAGCTAGGACCAGAAAACATAAGTTATTGAACGCTGCCAACCAAAAGTCATTGGTAGAAACTTTAGCCAATGTGGAAAGCAAATACATCCGGAAATTAAAGAAAAAGATTACAAATATATCAATGCCATCGCGTTGAAACATGAAGTGGAAAAGAAAAACGAAAAGGAAAGAGTGAATAAACTAAAAATGAAAACGATCAAAAACGGTACCGAGAGAAAACTTAATATTTGTTTTGGCAACAAAGGTAGTTGAAAAATTTGAAGTACGTAACTGGAATATTTGTCGCCAACAAGATAGGAAATGCAATTTGAGGAAGAAAATTTGGATCTACACAAAGATACAAACCAATTCAAAATCAATGTCGTAATACCACAAATAAAATTTAAAGTGCGTCAAAAATACTACAACAAAAGTGCAAGAATCATGTAAAATAATTGAAGGTAAAGAATAATAGTTGTCTAAATTTCTGAGACGAAGTTTGGTGATTTTTTTCATTAAGGGTTTTCAGACTATTGTCTTCATCTTCATTGTTATTTCCACAATCATCTGGAGGTTGCAGGTTCAATCCTGATTGCAGGTGAGTAACAATACAGGAATACTTAATACTTGTACCCGGTTATGGCTAACGTACTCAGAACAGGCGACCCTCGTTGATTCAATAAAGGACGTATTTTGGAGGTGTCCGTGGTATAATGGTTATCGTCGCAGGATATGGACATGGCGACACGAGTTCAAATCCTGGACCTGACTGATTGCATTTCACATGACACTAATATCCTTGGAAAAGGTATGAATCCAAATTTTCTCCCTCCAGCAGTGAGTAAATAGTAGGGCAGACTAGGTCCTTCCGCCTTGGTGAGGCAACTAGTCTAGGAGAAGGAAAACTCTGAATTCAAACCTGTTAAATTCCGCTTAAAAATTGACCTTGTGTCCTATCCTGCCCGAGCGGAGGGGTTGGTAAATATAATAAAGGACGTATTTTGAAATTCCGTGAAGTTTTCCGAGTTCGACAAACACCTGAAGAAGACCGGAGGACATATCGGCCAAAACGTTGTGGAAATAAAGATGAAGCCAATAGTCCGAAAACCCTTAACCGTAAAGAATAATCAGATAAAGGATTTCACAAAGCAGAATCTTACTTCCCAAAATAACGAGGGTGCAATTTATAAGCAGTTTAATAGAAATATAACAACAACCCCCACCCAAAGAAAAACCAATAACATAAAAACCTATCATTCCTGGATTATAAAACACAAAATACCTACAAACACAGACTTGTACTTAATTAGATTAGTAAGAGTCATAAAATAGTATTGATTATATTTACTCACAGATACAAAATACTACAAAAAGGTCTTTTTGAATGTGAATAAGTGACCAAAAATACCTGATTTCTTCTATCTTTGCTGGAGATAAAAAAAAAAATATGCTCGAGGCTTTCTTACTTTTAGTACAATGAAGAAATATTTAGTAGATAAAAAGAGCCGGTCATTTTTCGATTCAATGGTAATCTATTAATAATAATAATAATAATAATAATAAAAACAAATACCCGTGCTGCAAATAACGAAGTGGATAGAACCGTTTGCCAGATGTGCTTTGTGGAATGGTTATTATGGGGGAGAAATAAAATCCTGAAAGTGCTTGTGTACAATTCTCTTCGTACTAATACTCTTGGGAAATACATGAATCCATATGTTCTTCCTTCAGTTTTGGCTGATAAGTAGGACAGATATTAATTCTTTAGCTTTGCTTTTGCAACCAATCTAGAAATATATATATATAATATATATATATATATATATATACTGGGGCAACTGATGAGTAATGGTGTGCAAGCTAGATCATCGGACCATTGAAGAGAGTTCGACATTGAATCCATGCCTCTTATTCTGGGCTCGTGTCACAATTAAGTTAAACTTTGTTAATAACTATATATATGAACTATCCCAGACATCAAATATGTTGTGACTAATGGAAGGCAGTATTAGTGGAAGACTTTCAGTTATATTTTCAGCAGTGGGAACAGGGTTTTTTCTCGGTATGTAGTTTCGTAAGAGAGCTATTATGAAGGATATATTTTTCTCAACCAAGCTAATGCCCTATATGGACAGTCTTGTGACAAACTATTCTTTTCGGGATTTGGAACCTTCTAGGCCTTAGCAATAGTAGATCCATTGGTACAAACGATATCTAATGATAGTTCCTGGAACAGAAAAACAGTTTTGAGGGGGTCGAAAGTGACATAACTGATACGATGTCTGCTTTCAAGATTAAAAAATGTTACTTATTATCGTTGAATATAACTTGTATTTCAAATTAGTTTGCTTATCTTTTAATCGCAGATTTATGAAGCCAGATCAAATTTACTTTCCTTTGAGTATAATACAAAAAGTGATTCATTGCCTATAAATAGATCAAATATTCTCACTCAAAAGACGCATTTATGCTAATCTTTATATATCTACTACCAGCATATATTATATGGTGTCCTCGTGGTGTAAAGTGGTGTCCTCGTGGTGTAATGGTTAAAGCGATGAACTGCAGAATCGTAGTACGCGAGTTCGTACTCCAGTCGCGCTATTACGTTCACTTTCGGGCAAATACCCTTGGGAAAGGTATGAACCCCCTTATTCTCCCTCCAGCTATGGGTAAATAGTAGGACGGACTAGGTTCTTCAGCCTTGTTGAGGCAACTAGTCTAGGAGAAGGAAAACTCTGAATTCAAACCTGTTAAACTCCGCTTAAAAATTGACCTTGTTTCATATCCTGCCCGAGCGGAGGGGTTGGTAAATAGTACCAGCATATATTATATCCATTACTTGAAATGCCATCAGAGAAGGGATATGAGTTACCTAAAAAGAAGGGAGTGACATTAAAAGAAATATCAATTCACGAATTGCACAGAAAAGATTTGCTGTTTTGGATTAGCAACTAAACTTTACTTTCTCTTGTACAGAGTCTACCGAATAAAATCAATTTTGTGATCACAAAAAAAAAAAAATGCTCGCCCACAAACGCGCGATTGACAAGTAGTTATCTAAAAATAATTCCGGTAATCTTTTCACCTGACTTTGTGGAGCCGGTGAGGCGGCGACTGAACATTCAAGTACGAAAACAAATTGCACATAAAACTAACATGAAAATGTAACCTCGATGAACGGATTTTCAAGCCGTCGAGAAAGGAGGCAACATAACAGGAAATTTGCAACTCGGACAGCATTCTCATAAAAAAAAATGACTGGCAATGAAAATGGTGTACCTATTTGTTAAAAAATCAGTGAGAGAGAGAGAGAGAGAGAGAGAGAGAGAGAGAGAGAGAGACAGAGAGCTGTTTGAAAGTTGAATGTGGGCGATAGTAGACAAGAGAACTGCTTCATTTGTCACGAATTCTAATTCGGGTGTTGACTGGAGCTGGTCGCCATAAAAGGTAGGAAAACGCGGGAAATTGGGCGGAAGCAGTTGGTGGCCATTTTTAGTTTTATTTTGATTTTTACAGCTTAAAAAGCTGGGAAGAGATGCGTAGGTGAAAACAGAAACAGTTAAAATGGGAATTTTGTGTTGGAAGAGGTTAAAAGCGAAGCAAATACCGACCACAAAATTAAAGAGATTTAAAAAAATATTTTAGCTTGAAAAGCAAAGAATATCAAATTTAGTATGATTTCTCCAAAATTCTTAAGAATAACTTTTTTTTACAATAAAGTTTTTTTCATTTAGGATTTTTATTTATATTATGCATTTGTATGTACAAAGCAGATATCAGAATGATGATACCTTACAAATATCCAGTACAGTCGTGGGCGCGGTAGAATATGTTGACTACATCACCAATGAATGTCCGGTAATGACGCTAAAC
This sequence comes from Sepioteuthis lessoniana, assembly GCA_963585895.1. Taxonomy (NCBI): domain Eukaryota; kingdom Metazoa; phylum Mollusca; class Cephalopoda; order Myopsida; family Loliginidae; genus Sepioteuthis; species Sepioteuthis lessoniana. The sequence goes on along the minus strand of OY757904.1, from coordinate 161,082,314 downwards.
ACACTGATGGTGAGGCTCTTTGGGGAATGTGAAGTACCTTTTCATTGCCCTTACTCCCAGATCCACTCTCCCTCGGAGTGGTAGTATGTGTCAGGGTGTCATCGATGAGTCAAATAGAATTGTTTAATCATTTATTATTATGGAAACCATTTGACAGTTGCCAATAGAACTATTAGTGGGAGATAGCAATACTTGAAACCATTTAACTGTGTGAAAATAAAACTTTTAGAGAAAAGATGGAATTACAATTTTCCCAAGGTCATAAGCGCGAAATGAAACGCAGCTACGTCCAAGACTTGAACTCGGGTCTCCGATTCCAGCTCTTATGATGATAACCGTTATACTAAGTGGGCTTCCATACTGTGGCTTATATAGACCGTCGCCATTTTTTTACATTTCATCCAATTTCAATTCTAGTTTTTTGGCACGATTCAAGAGTGCAAATAATTAAAGAAATTACAATTTTACAATTAAACACATAGAAGCTCTCAACTAGATATATTAGAGTTTATTAAAAGTATTTTCTCTTATTATATATTTATTGAAAAATAGAGGGTTTATTGAAGGATCTCTCGAGAACTTTGTTTTGCATGTAATGCTTTACATAACTATTTTGATGGATTCTGTGTTATAATAATTGGTTTCCCCAACAATTTTCGTTTTAAAGCATCAGATTTGGCAGCTGATTGCTGTCTACTTCAGGGCTTTATTTCAAATAACAAGTCACAATTCTGAAAAAGCTTTAACAAGTTTTAGGCTTTATAGTCTGATATTGTTTCATTTCCATCCATTTACTGAATTTTGCATGCAGCTTCAGCTGCCATGAGACGCAGTTTAAAATTGCCATAAAATTGTCAAAGTTTAAATGTTTGTATCTCCTATGGAAACTGTTTCAAAGTTTCAATGTTTGTATCTCCTATGGAAAGTGTATCAAAATTTCAATGTTTGTATCTCCTATGGAAACTGTATCAAAGTTTCAATGTTTGTATCTCCTATGGAAACTGTATCAAAGTTTCAATGTTTGTATCTCCTATGGAAACTGTATCAAAATTTCAATGTTTGTATCTCCTATGGAAACTGTATCAAAGTTTCAATGTTTGTATCTCCTATGGAAACTGTATCAAAGTTTCAATGCTTGTATCTCCTATGGAAACTGTTTCAAAGTTTCAATGTTTGTATCTCCTATGGAAACTCTATCAAAGTTTCAATGTTTGTATCTCCTATGGAAACTGTATGAAAGTTTCAATGTTTGTATCTCCTATGGAAACTGTATCAAAGTTTCAATGCTTGTATCTCCTATGGAAACTGTATCAAAGTTTCAATGTTTGTATCTCCTATGGAAACTGTTTCAAAATTTCAATGCTTGTATCTCCTATGGAAACTGTATCAAAGTTTCAATGTTTGTATCTCCTATGGAAACTGTATCAAAGTTTCAATGTTTGTATCTCCTATGGAAACTGTATCAAAGTTTCAATGTTTGTATCTCCTATGGAAACTGTATCAAAGTTTCAATGTTTGTATCTCCTATGGAAACTGTATCAAAGTTTCAATGCTTGTATCTCCTATGGTAACTGTTTCAAAGTTTCAATGTTTGTATCTCCTATGGAAACTGTATCAAAATTTCAATGTTTGTACCTCATATGGAAACTGTATCAAAGTTTCAATGTTTGTATCTCCTATGGAAACTGCATCAAAATTTCAATGTTTGTATCTCCTATGGAAACTGTATCAAAGTTTCAATGTTTGTATCTCCAATGGAAACTGTATCAAAGTTTCAATGTTTGTATCTCCTATGGAAACTGTATCAAAGTTTCAATGTTTGTATCTCCTATGAAAACTGTTTCAAAGTTTCAATGCTTGTATCTCCTATGGAAACTGTATCAAAGTTTCAATGTTTGTATCTCCTATGAAAACTGTTTCAAAGTTTCAATGCTTGTATCTCCCATGGAAACTGTATCAAAGTTTCAATGTTTGTATCTCCTATGGAAACTGTATCAAAATTTCAATGCTTGTATCTCCTATGGAAACTGTATCAAAGTTTCAATGTTTGTATCTCCTATGGAAACTGTATCAAAGTTTCAATGTTTGTATCTCCTATGGAAACGGTTTAAAAATTTCAATGCTTGTATCACCGATAGAAACTGTATCAAAGTTTCAATGCTTGTATCTCCTATGGAAACTGTATCAAAATTTCAATGCTTGTATCTCCTATGGAAACTGTATCAAAGTTTCAATGTTTGTATCTCCTATGGAAACTGTATCAAAGTTTCAATGCTTGTATCTCCTATGGAAACTGTTTCAAAGTTTCAATATTTGTATCTCCTATGGAAACTTTCAATGTTTCAATGTTTGTATCTCCTATGGAAACTGTTTCAAAGTTTCAATGTTTGTATCTCCTATGGAAACTGTTTCAAAGTTTCAATGTTTGTATCTCCTATGGAAACTGTATCAAAATTTCAATGTTTGTATCTCCTATGGAAACTGTATCAAAGTTTCAATGCTTGTATCTCCTATGGAAACTGTATCAATGTTTCAATGTTTGTATCTCCTATGGAAACTGTATCAAAGTTTCAATGTTTGTATCTCCTATGGAAACTGTATCAAAGTTTCAATGCTTGTATCTCCTATGGAAACTGTTTCAAAGTTTCAATGTTTGTATCTCCTATGGAAACTGTTTCAAAGTTTCAGTGTTTGTATCTCCTATGGAAACTGTATCAAAGTTTCAATGTTTGTATCTCCTAAGGAAACTGTATCAAAGTTTCAATGTTTGTATCTCCTATGGAAACTGTATCAAAGTTTCAATGTTTGTATCTCCTATGGAAACTGTATCAAAGTTTCAATGTTTGTATCTCCTATGGAAACTGTATCAAAGTTTCAATGTTTGTATCTCCTATGGAAACTGTATCAAAGTTTCAATGTTTGTATCTCCTATGGAAACTGTTTCAAAGTTTCAATGTTTGTATCTCCTATGGAAACTGTATCAAAATTTCAATGCTTGTATCTCCTATGGAAACTGTATCAAAGTTTCAATGTTTGTATCTCCTATTGAAACTGTATAAAGGTTCAATGTTTGTATCTCCTATGGAAACGGTTTAAAAATTTCAATGCATGTATCACCGAGGGAAACTGTATCAAAGTTTCAATGCTTGTATCTCCTATGGAAACTTTATCAAAATTTCAATGCTTGTATCTCCTATGGAAACTGTATCAAAGTTTCAATGTTTGTATCTCCTATGGAAACTGTTTCAATGTTTAAATGTTTGTATCTCTTATGGAAACTGTTTCAAAGTTTCAATGTTTGTATCTCCTATGGAAACTGTTTCAAAGTTTCAATGTTTGTATCTCCTATGGAAACTGTATCAAAATTTCAATGTTTGTATCTCCTATGGAAACTGTATCAAAGTTTCAATGCATGTATCTCCTATGGAAACTGTATCAAAGTTTCAGTGTTTGTATCTCCTATGGAAACTGTTTCAAAGTTTCAATGTTTGTATCTCCCATGGAAACTGTATCAAAGTTCCAATGTTTGTATCTCCTATGGAAACTGTATCGAAATTTCAAAGCTTGTATCTCCTATGGAAACTGTATCAAAGTTTCAATGTTTGTATCTCCTATGGAAACTGTATCAAAGTTTCAATGTTTGTATCTCCTATGGAAACTGTATCAAAGTTTCAATGTTTGTATCTCCTATGGAAACTGTATCAAAGTTTCAATGCTTGTATCTCCTATGGAAACTGTTTCAAAGTTTCAATGTTTGTATCTCCTATGGAAACTGTTTCAATGTTTCAATGTTTGTATCTCCTATGGAAACTGTATCAAAGTTTCAATGTTTGTATCTCCTATGGAAACTGTATCAAAGTTTCAATGTTTGTATCTCCTATGGAAACTGTATCAAAGTTTCAATGTTTGTATCTCCTATGGAAACTGTATAAAGGTTCAATGTTTGTATCTCCTATGGAAACGGTTTAAAAATTTCAATGCTTGTATCACCGAGGGAAACTGTATCAAAGTTTCAATGCTTGTATCTCCTATGGAAACTTTATCAAAATTTCAATGCTTGTATCTCCTATGGAAACTGTATCAAAGTTTCAATGTTGGTATCTCCTATGGAAACTGTTTCAATGTTTAAATGTTTGTATCTCTTATGGAAACTGTTTCAAAGTTTCAATGTTTGTATCTCCTATGGAAACTGTTTCAAAGTTTCAATGTTTGTATCTCCTATGGAAACTGTATCAAAATTTCAATGTTTGTATCTCCTATGGAAACTGTATCAAAGTTTCAATGCTTGTATCTCCTATGGAAACTGTATCAAAGTTTCAGTGTTTGTATCTCCTATGGAAACTGTTTCAAAGTTTCAATGTTTGTATCTCCCATGGAAACTGTATCAAAGTTCCAATGTTTGTATCTCCTATGGAAACTGTATCGAAATTTCAAAGCTTGTATCTCCTATGGAAACTGTATCAAAGTTTCAATGTTTGTATCTCCTATGGAAACTGTATCAAAGTTTCAATATTTGTATCTCCTATGGAAACTTTCAATGTTTCAATGTTTGTATCTCCTATGGAAACTGTTTCAAAGTTTCAATGTTTGTATCTCCTATGGAAACTGTTTCAAAGTTTCAATGTTTGTATCTCCTATGGAAACTGTATCAAAATTTCAATGTTTGTATCTCCTATGGAAACTGTATCAAAGTTTCAATGTTTGTATCTCCTATGGAAACTGTATCAAAGTTTCAATGTTTGTATCTCCTATGGAAACTGTATCAAAGTTTCAATGTTTGTATCTCCTATGGAAACTGTATCAAAGTTTCAATGCTTGTATCTCCTATGGAAACTGTTTCAAAGTTTCAATGTTTGTATCTCCTATGGAAACTGTTTCAATGTTTCAATGTTTGTATCTCCTATGGAAACTGTATCAAAGTTTCAATGTTTGTATCTCCTATGGAAACTGTATCAAAGTTTCAATGTTTGTATCTCCTATGGAAACTGTATCAAAGTTTCAATGTTTGTATCTCCTATGGAAACTGTATCAAAGTTTCAATGTTTGTATCTCCTATGGAAACTGTATCAAAGTTTCAATGTTTGTATCTCCTATGGAAACTGTTTCAAAGTTTCAATGTTTGTATCTCCTATGAAAACTGTTTCAAAGTTTCAATGCTTGTATCTCCCATGGAAACTGTATCAAAGTTTCAATGTTTGTATCTCCTATGGAAACTGTATCAAAGTTTCAATGCTTGTATCACCGATGGAAACTGTATGAAAGTTTCAATGTATCTCCTATGGAAACTGTATTAAAGTTTCAATGTATCTCCCATGGAAACTGTATCAAAGTTTCAATGTTTGTATCTCCTATGGAAACTGTATCAAAGTTTCAATGTTTGTATCTCCCATGGAAACTGTATCAAAATTTCAATGCTTGTATCTCCTATGGAAACTGTATCAAAGTTTCAATGTTTGTATCTCCAATGGAAACTGTTTCAAAGTTTCAATGTTTGTATCCCCTATGGAAACTGTTTCAAAGTTTCAATGCTTGTATCTCCCATGGAAACTGTATCAAAGTTTCAATGTTTGTATCTCCTATGTAAACTGTATCAAAATTTCAATGCTTGTATCTCCTATGGAAACTGTATCAAAGATTCAATGTTTGTATCTCCTATGGAAACTGTATCAAAGTTTCAATGTTTGTATCTCCTATGGAAACTGTATCAAAATTTCAATGCTTGTATCTCCTATGGAAACTGTATCAAAGTTTCAATGTTTGTATCTCCTATGGAAACTGTATCAAAGTTTCAATGTTTGTATCTCCTATGGAAACTGTTTCAAAGTTTCAATGCTTGTATCACCGATGGAAACTGTATTAAAGTTTCAATGCTTGTATCTCCTATGGAAACTGTATCAAAGTTTCAATGCTTGTATCTCCTATGGAAACTGTATCAAAGTTTCAATGCTTGTATCTCCTATGGAAACTGTAACAAAGTTTCAATGCTTGTATCACCGATGGAAACTGTATCAAAGTTTCAATGTTTGTATCTCCTATGGAAACTGTATCAAAGTTTCAATGCTTGTATCTCCTATGGAAACTGTATAAAAGTTTCAATGCTTGTATCTCCTATGGAAACTGTATCAAAGTTTCAATGCTTGTATCTCCTATGGAAACTGTATCAAAGTTTCAATGTTTGTATCTCCATGGAAACTGTATCAAAGTTTCAAGGGTTGTATCTCCCATGGAAACTGTATCAAAGTTTCAATGCTTGTATCACCGATGGAAACTGCATCAAAGTTTCAATGCTTGTAACTCCTATGGAAACTGTATCAAAGTTTCAATGCTTGTATCTCCTATGGAAACTGTATCAAAGTTTCAATGTTTGTATCTCCATGGAAACTGTATCAAAGTTGCAAGGGTTGTATCTCCCATGGAAACTGTATCAAAGTTTCAATGCTTGTATCACCGATGGAAACTGCATCAAAGTTTCAATGCTTGTAACTCCTATGGAAACTGTATGAAAGTTTCAATGTTTGTATCTCCTATGGAAACTGTATCAAAGTTTCAATGTATCTCCCGTGGAAACTGTATCAAAATTTCAATGTTTGTATCTCCTATGGAAACTGTATAAAAATTTCAATGTTTGTATCTCCTATGGAAACTGTATCAAAGTTTCAATGTATCTCCCATGGAAACTGTATCAAAGCTTCAATGTTTGTATCTCCTATGGAAACTGTATCAAAGTTTCAATGTTTGTATCTCCCATGGAAACTGTATCAAAGATTCAATGTTTGTATCTCCTATGGAAACTGTATCAAAGTTTCAATGCTTGTATCTCCGATGGAAACTGTATCAAAGTTTCAATGTTTGTATCTCCTATGGAAACTGTATCAAAATTTCAATGCTTGTATCTCCTATGGAAACTGTATCAAAGTCTCAATGTTTGTATCTCCTATGGAAACTGTATCAAAATTTCAATGCTTGTATCTCCTATGGAAACTGTATCAAAGTTTCAATGTTTGTATATCCTATGGAAACTTTATCAAAGTTTCAATGTTTGTATCTCCTATGGAAACTGTTTCAAAGTTTCAATGTTTGTATCACCGATGGAAACTGTATTAAAGTTTCAATGCTTGTATCTCCTATGGAAACTGTATCAAAGTTTCAATGCTTGTATCACCGATGGAAACTGTATCAAAGTTTCAATGTTTGTATCTCCTATGGAAACTGTATCAAAGTTTCAATGCTTGTATCACCGATGGAAACTGTATTAAAGTTTCAATGTTTGTATCTCCAATGGAAACTGTATCAAAATTTCAATGCTTGTATCTCCCATGGAAACTGTATCAAAGTTTCAATATTTGTATCTCCTATGGAAACTGTTTCAAAGTTTCAATGCTTGTATCTCCTGTGGAAACTGTATCAAAGTTTCAATGCTTGTATCTCCCATGGAAACTGTATCAAAGTTTCAATGCTTGTATCTCCTATGGAAACTGTATCAAAGTTTCAATGTTTGGATCTCCTATGGAAACTGTATCAAAGTTTCAATGCTAGTATCTCCTATGGAAACTGTATCAAAGTTTCAATGTTTGTATCTCCATGGAAACTGTATCAAAGTTTCAATGTATCTCCCGTGGAAACTGTATCAAAATTTCAATGTTTGTATCTCCTATGGAAACTGTACAAAGTTTCAATGTTTGTATCTCCTATGGAAACTGTATAAAGGTTCAATGTTTGTATCTCCTATGGAAACGGTTTAAAAATTTCAATGCTTGTATCACCGATGGAAACTGTATCAAAGTTTCAATGCTTGTATCTCCTATGGAAACTGTATCAAAGTTTCAATGTTTGTATCTCCTCTGGAAACTGTATCAAAGTTTTAATGTTTGTATCTCCTATGGAAACTGTATCAAAGTTTCAATGTATCTCCCGTGGAAACTGTATCAAATTTCAATGTTTGTATCTCCTATGGAAACTGTATCAAAGTTTCAATGTTTGTATCTCCTATGGAAACTGTATCAAAGTTTCAATGTTTGTATCTCCTATGGAAACTGTATCAAAATTTCAATGTTTGTATCTCCTATGGAAACTGTATCAAAGTTTCGATGTTTGTATCTCCTATGGAAACTATATCAAAGTTTTAATGTTTGTATCACCGATGGAAACTGTATCAAAGTTTCAATGTTTGTATCACCGATATAAACCGTATCAAAGTTTCAATGCTTGTATCACCGATGGAAACTGTATCAAAGTTTCAATGCTTGTATCACCGATGTAAACTGTATCAAAGTTTCAATGCTTGTATCACCGATGGAAACTGTATCAAAGTTTCAATGTATCTCCTATGGAAACTGTATCAAAGTTTCAATGTACCTCCCATGGAAACTGTATCAAAGTTTCAATGTTTGTATCTCCTATGGAAACTGTATCAAAGTTTCAATGCTTGTATCTCCTATGGAAACTGTCTCAAAGTTTCAATGTTTGTATCTCCTATGGAAACTGTATCAAAGTTTCAATGTTTGTATCTCCTATGGAAACTGTATCAAAGTTTCAATGTATCTCCCGTGGAAACTGTATCAAATTTCAATGTTTGTATCTCCTATGGAAACTGTATCAAAGTTTCAATGTTTGTATCTCCTATGGAAATTGTATCAAAGTTTCAATGTTTTTATCTCCTATGGAAACTGTATCAAAATTTCAATGTTTGTATCTCCTACTGAAACTGTATCAAAGTTTCGATGTTTGTATCTCCTATGGAAACTGTATCAAAGTTTCAATGGTTGTATCTCCTATGGAAACTCTATCAAAGTTTCAATGCTTGTATCTCCTATGGAAACTGAATCAAAGTTTCAATGTTTGTATCTCCTATGGAAACTGTATCAAAGTTTCAATGCTTGTATCTCCCATGGAAACTGTATCAAAGTTTCAATGTTTGTATCTCCCATGGAAACTGTCTCAAAGTTTTAATGCTTGTATCACCGATGGAAACTGTATCAAAGTTTCAATGTTGTATCACCGATATAAACCGTATCAAAGTTTCAATGCTTGTATCACCGATGGAAACTGTATCAAAGTTTCAATGCTTGTATCACCGATGTAAACTGTATCAAAGTTTCAATGCTTGTATCACCGATGGAAACTGTATCAAAGTTTCAATGTATCTCCTATGGAAACTGTATCAAAGTTTCAATGTACCTCCCATGGAAACTGTATCAAAGTTTCAATGTTTGTATCTCCTATGGAAACTGAATCAAAGTTTCAATGTTTGTATCTCCCATGGAAACTGTATCAAAGTTTCAATGTTTGTATCTCCTATGGAAACTGTATCAAAGTTTCAATGCTTGTATCTCCTATGGAAACTGTATCAAAGTTTCAATGTTTGTATCTCCTATGGAAACTGTATCAAAGTTTCTATGTTTGGATCTCCTATGGAAACTGTATCAAAGTTTCAATGTTTGTATCTCCTATGGAAACTTATCAAAGTTTCAATGCTTTTATCACCGATGGAAACTGTATCAAAGTTTCAATGTATCTCCTATGGAAACTGTATCAAAGTTTCAATGTATCTCCCGTGGAAACTGTATCAAAGTTTCAATGTTTGTATCTCCTATGGAAACTGTTTCAAAGTTTCAATGTTTGTATATCCTATGGAAACTGTATCAAAGTTTCAATGCTTGTATCACCGATGGAAACTGTATCAAAGTTTCAATGTATCTCCTATAGAAACAGTATCAAAGTTTCAATGTATCTCCCATGGAAACTGTATCAAAGTTTCTATGTTTGTATTTCCTATGGATACTGTATCAAAGTTTAAATGTTTGTATCACCGATGGAAACTGTATGAAAGTTTCAATGCTTGTATCTCCTATGGAAACTATTTCAACGTTTCAATGCTTGTATCTCCAATGGAAACTGTATCAAAGTTTCAATGCTTGTATCTCCTATGGAAACTGTATCAAAGTTTCAATGCTTGTATCACCGATGGAAACTGTATCAAAGTTTCAATGCTTGTATCACCGATGGAAACTGTATGAAAGTTTCAATGTTTGTATCTCCTATGGAAACTGTATCAAAGTTTCAATGCTTGTATCTCCCATGGAAACTGTATCAAAGTTTCAATGCTTGTATCACCGATGGAAACTGTATCAAAGTTTCAATGTTTGTATTTCCTATGGATACTGTATCAAAGTTTCAATGTTTGTATCACCGATGGAAACTGTATCAAAGTTTCAATGCTTGTATCTCCTATGGAAACTTTTTCAAAGTTTCAATGCTTGTATCTCCAATGGAAACTGTATCAAAGTTTCAATGCTTGTATCTCCTATGGAAACTGTTTCAAAGTTTCAATGTTTGTATCTCCTATGGAAACTGTTTCAAAGTTTCAATGTTTGTATCTCCTATGGAAACTGTATCAAAATTTCAATGTTTGTATCTCCTATGGAAACTGTATCAAAGTTTCAATGTTTGTATCTCCTATGGAAACTGTATCAAAGTTTCAATGCTTGTATCTCCTATGGAAACTGTTTCAAAGTTTCAATGTTTGTATCTCCTATGGAAACTGTTTCAATGTTTCAATGTTTGTATCTCCTATGGAAACTGTATCAAAGTTTCAATGTTTGTATCTCCTATGGAAACTGTATCAAAGTTTCAATGTTTGTATCTCCTATGGAAACTGTATCAAAGTTTCAATGTTTGTATCTCCTATGGAAACTGTATCAAAGTTTCAATGTTTGTATCTCCTATGGAAACTGTATCAAAGTTTCAATGTTTGTATCTCCTATGGAAACTGTTTCAAAGTTTCAATGTTTGTATCTCCTATGAAAACTGTTTCAAAGTTTCAATGCTTGTATCTCCCATGGAAACTGTATCAAAGTTTCAATGTTTGTATCTCCTATGGAAACTGTATCAAAGTTTCAATGCTTGTATCACCGATGGAAACTGTATGAAAGTTTCAATGTATCTCCTATGGAAACTGTATTAAAGTTTCAATGTATCTCCCATGGAAACTGTATCAAAGTTTCAATGTTTGTATCTCCTATGGAAACTGTATCAAAGTTTCAATGTTTGTATCTCCCATGGAAACTGTATCAAAATTTCAATGCTTGTATCTCCTATGGAAACTGTATCAAAGTTTCAATGTTTGTATCTCCAATGGAAACTGTTTCAAAGTTTCAATGTTTGTATCCCCTATGGAAACTGTTTCAAAGTTTCAATGCTTGTATCTCCCATGGAAACTGTATCAAAGTTTCAATGTTTGTATCTCCTATGTAAACTGTATCAAAATTTCAATGCTTGTATCTCCTATGGAAACTGTATCAAAGTTTCAATGTTTGTATCTCCTATGGAAACTGTATCAAAGTTTCAATGTTTGTATCTCCTATGGAAACTGTATCAAAATTTCAATGCTTGTATCTCCTATGGAAACTGTATCAAAGTTTCAATGTTTGTATCTCCTATGGAAACTGTATCAAAGTTTCAATGTTTGTATCTCCTATGGAAACTGTTTCAAAGTTTCAATGCTTGTATCACCGATGGAAACTGTATTAAAGTTTCAATGCTTGTATCTCCTATGGAAACTGTATCAAAGTTTCAATGCTTGTATCTCCTATGGAAACTGTATCAAAGTTTCAATGCTTGTATCTCCTATGGAAACTGTAACAAAGTTTCAATGCTTGTATCACCGATGGAAACTGTATCAAAGTTTCAATGCTTGTATCTCCTATGGAAACTATATAAAAGTTTCAATGTTTGTATCTCCTATGGAAACTGTATCAAATTTCAATGCTTGTATCTCCTATGGAAACTGTATCAAAGTTTCAATGTTTGTATCTCCATGGAAACTGTATCAAAGTTTCAAGGGTTGTATCTCCCATGGAAACTGTATCAAAGTTTCAATGCTTGTATCACCGATGGAAACTGCATCAAAGTTTCAATGCTTGTAACTCCTATGGAAACTGTATCAAAGTTTCAATGCTTGTATCTCCTATGGAAACTGTATCAAAGTTTCAATGCTTGTATCTCTATGGAAACTGTATCAAAGTTTCAATGTTTGTATCTCCATGGAAACTGTATCAAAGTTGCAAGGGTTGTATCTCCCATGGAAACTGTATCAAAGTTTCAATGCTTGTATCACCGATGGAAACTGCATCAAAGTTTCAATGCTTGTAACTCCTATGGAAACTGTATGAAAGTTTCAATGTTTGTATCTCCTATGGAAACTGTATCAAAGTTTCAATGTATCTCCCGTGGAAACTGTATCAAAATTTCAATGTTTGTATCTCCTATGGAAACTGTATCAAAATTTCAATGTTTGTATCTCCTATGGAAACTGTATCAAAGTTTCAATGTATCTCCCATGGAAACTGTATCAAAGCTTCAATGTTTGTATCTCCTATGGAAACTGTATCAAAGTTTCAATGTTTGTATCTCCCATGGAAACTGTATCAAAGATTCAATGTTTGTATCTCCTATGGAAACTGTATCAAAGTTTCAATGCTTGTATTTCCGATGGAAACTGTATCAAAGTTTCAATGTTTGTATCTCCTATGGAAACTGTATCAAAATTTCAATGCTTGTATCTCCTATGGAAACTGTATCAAAGTTTCAATGTTTGTATCTCCTATGGAAACTGTATCAAAATTTCAATGCTTGTATCTCCTATGGAAACTGTATCAAAGTTTCAATGTTTGTATCTCCTATGGAAACTTTATCAAAGTTTCAATGTTTGTATCTCCTATGGAAACTGTTTCAAAGTTTCAATGCTTGTATCACCGATGGAAACTGTATTAAAGTTTCAATGCTTGTATCTCCTATGGAAACTGTATCAAAGTTTCAATGCTTGTATCACCGATGGAAACTGTATCAAAGTTTCAATGTTTGTATCTCCTATGGAAACTGTATCAAAGTTTCAATGCTTGTATCACCGATGGAAACTGTATTAAAGTTTCAATTTTTTTATCTCCAATGGAAACTGTATCAAAATTTCAATGCTTGTATCTCCCATGGAAACTGTATCAAAGTTTCAATATTTGTATCTCCTATGGAAACTGTTTCAAAGTTTCAATGCTTGTATCTCCTGTGGAAACTGTATCAAAGTTTCAATGCTTGTATCTCCCATGGAAACTGTATCAAAGTTTCAATGCTTGTATCTCCTATGGAAACTGTATCAAAGTTTCAATGTTTGGATCTCCTATGGAAACTGTATCAAAGTTTCAACGCTAGTATCTCCTATGGAAACTGTATCAAAGTTTCAATGTTTGTATCTCCATGGAAACTGTATCAAAGTTTCAATGTATCTCCCGTGGAAACTGTATCAAAATTTCAATGTTTGTATCTCCTATGGAAACTGTATCAAAGTTTCAATGTTTGTATCTCCGATGGAAACTGTATAAAGGTTCAATGTTTGTATCTCCTATGGAAACGGTTTAAAAATTTCAATGCTTGTATCACCGATGGAAACTGTATCAAAGTTTCAATGCTTGTATCTCCTATGGAAACTGTATCAAAGTTTCAATGTTTGTATCTCCTCTGGAAACTGTATCAAAGTTTTAATGTTTGTATCTCCTATGGAAACTGTATCAAAGTTTCAATGTATCTCCCGTGGAAACTGTATCAAATTTCAATGTTTGTATCTCCTATGGAAACTGTATCAAAGTTTCAATGTTTGTATCTCCTATGGAAACTGTATCAAAGTTTCAATGCTTGTATCTCCTATGGAAACTGTATCAAAGTTTCAATGTTTGTATCTCCTCTGGAAACTGTATCAAAGTTTTAATGTTTGTATCTCCTATGGAAACTGTATCAAAGTTTCAATGTATCTCCCGTGGAAACTGTATCAAATTTCAATGTTTGTATCTCCTATGGAAACTGTATCAAAGTTTCAATGTTTGTATCTCCTATGGAAACTGTATCAAAGTTTCAATGTTTGTATCTCCTATGGAAACTGTATCAAAATTTCAATGTTTGTATCTCCTATGGAAACTGTATCAAAGTTTCAATGTTTGTATCACCGATATAAACCGTATCAAAGTTTCAATGTTTGTATCACCGATATAAACCGTATCAAAGTTTCAATGCTTGTATCACCGATGTAAACTGTATCAAAGTTTCAATGCTTGTATCACCGATGGAAACTGTATCAAAATTTCAATGTTTGTATCTCCTATGGAAACTGTATCAAAGTTTCGATGTTTGTATCTCCTATGGAAACTGTATCAAAGTTTTAATGCTTGTATCACCGATGGAAACTGTATCAAAGTTTCAATGTTTGTATCACCGATATAAACCGTATCAAAGTTTCAATGCTTGTATCACCGATGGAAACTGTATCAAAGTTTCAATGCTTGTATCACCGATGTAAACTGTATCAAAGTTTCAATGCTTGTATCACCGATGGAAACTGTATCAAAGTTTCAATGTATCTCCTATGGAAACTGTATCAAAGTTTCAATGTACCTCCCATGGAAACTGTATCAAAGTTTCAATGTTTGTATCTCCTATGGAAACTGTATCAAAGTTTCAATGCTTGTATCTCCTATGGAAACTGTATCAAAGTTTCAATGTTTGTATCTCCTATGGAAACTGTATCAAAGTTTCAATGTTTGTATCTCCTATGGAAACTGTATCAAAGTTTCAATGTATCTCCCGTGGAAACTGTATCAAATTTCAATGTTTGTATCTCCTATGGAAACTGTATCAAAGTTTCAATGTTTGTATCTCCTATGGAAATTGTATCAAAGTTTCAATGTTGTATCACCGATATAAACCGTATCAAAATTTCAATGTTTGTATCTCCTACTGAAACTGTATCAAAGTTTCGATGTTTGTATCTCCTATGGAAACTGTATCAAAGTTTCAATGGTTGTATCTCCTATGGAAACTCTATCAAAGTTTCAATGCTTGTATCTCCTATGAAAACTGTTTCAAAGTTTCAATGCTTGTATCTCCCATGGAAACTGTATCAAAGTTTCAATGTTTGTATCTCCTATGGAAACTGTATCAAAGTTTCAATGCTTGTATCACCGATGGAAACTGTATGAAAGTTTCAATGTATCTCCTATGGAAACTGTATTAAAGTTTCAATGTATCTCCCATGGAAACTGTATCAAAGTTTCAATGTTTGTATCTCCTATGGAAACTGTATCAAAGTTTCAATGTTTGTATCTCCCATGGAAACTGTATCAAAATTTCAATGCTTGTATCTCCTATGGAAACTGTATCAAAGTTTCAATGTTTGTATCTCCAATGGAAACTGTTTCAAAGTTTCAATGTTTGTATCCCCTATGGAAACTGTTTCAAAGTTTCAATGCTTGTATCTCCCATGGAAACTGTATCAAAGTTTCAATGATTGTATCTCCTATGTAAACTGTATCAAAATTTCAATGCTTGTATCTCCTATGGAAACTGTATCAAAGTTTCAATGTTTGTATCTCCTATGGAAACTGTATCAAAGTTTCAATGTTTGTATCTCCTATGGAAACTGTATCAAAATTTCAATGCTTGTATCTCCTATGGAAACTGTATCAAAGTTTCAATGTTTGTATCTCCTATGGAAACTGTATCAAAGTTTCAATGTTTGTATCTCCTATGGAAACTGTTTCAAAGTTTCAATGCTTGTATCACCGATGGAAACTGTATTAAAGTTTCAATGCTTGTATCTCCTATGGAAACTGTATCAAAGTTTCAATGCTTGTATCTCCTATGGAAACTGTATCAAAGTTTCAATGCTTGTATCTCCTATGGAAACTGTAACAAAGTTTCAATGCTTGTATCACCGATGGAAACTGTATCAAAGTTTCAATGCTTGTATCTCCTATGGAAACTGTATAAAAGTTTCAATGCTTGTATCTCCTATGGAAACTGTATCAAATTTCAATGCTTGTATCTCCTATGGAAACTGTATCAAAGTTTCAATGTTTGTATCTCCATGGAAACTGTATCAAAGTTTCAAGGGTTGTATCTCCCATGGAAACTGTATCAAAGTTTCAATGCTTGTATCACCGATGGAAACTGCATCAAAGTTTCAATGCTTGTAACTCCTATGGAAACTGTATCAAAGTTTCAATGCTTGTATCTCCTATGGAAACTGTATCAAAGTTTCAATGCTTGTATCTCCTATGGAAACTGTATCAAAGTTTCAATGTTTGTATCTCCATGGAAACTGTATCAAAGTTGCAAGGGTTGTATCTCCCATGGAAACTGTATCAAAGTTTCAATGCTTGTATCACCGATGGAAACTGCATCAAAGTTTCAATGCTTGTAACTCCTATGGAAACTGTATGAAAGTTTCAATGTTTGTATCTCCTATGGAAACTGTATCAAAGTTTCAATGTATCTCCCGTGGAAACTGTATCAAAATTTCAATGTTTGTATCTCCTATCGAAACTGTATCAAAATTTCAATGTTTGTATCTCCTATGGAAACTGTATCAAAGTTTCAATGTATCTCCCATGGAAACTGTATCAAAGCTTCAATGTTTGTATCTCCTATGGAAACTGTATCAAAGTTTCAATGTTTGTATCTCCCATGGAAACTGTATCAAAGATTCAATGTTTGTATCTCCTATGGAAACTGTATCAAAGTTTCAATGCTTGTATCTCCGATGGAAACTGTATCAAAGTTTCAATGTTTGTATCTCCTATGGAAACTGTATCAAAATTTCAATGCTTGTATCTCCTATGGAAACTGTATCAAAGTTTCAATGTTTGTATCTCCTATGGAAACTGTATCAAAATTTCAATGCTTGTATCTCCTATGGAAACTGTATCAAAGTTTCAATGTTTGTATCTCCTATGGAAACTTTATCAAAGTTTCAATGTTTGTATCTCCTATGGAAACTGTTTCAAAGTTTCAATGCTTGTATCACCGATGGAAACTGTATTAAAGTTTCAATGCTTGTATCTCCTATGGAAACTGTATCAAAGTTTCAATGCTTGTATCACCGATGGAAACTGTATCAAAGTTTCAATGTTTGTATCTCCTATGGAAACTGTATCAAAGTTTCAATGCTTGTATCACCGATGGAAACTGTATTAAAGTTTCAATTTTTTTATCTCCAATGGAAACTGTATCAAAATTTCAATGCTTGTATCTCCCATGGAAACTGTATCAAAGTTTCAATATTTGTATCTCCTATGGAAACTGTTTCAAAGTTTCAATGCTTGTATCTCCTGTGGAAACTGTATCAAAGTTTCAATGCTTGTATCTCCCATGGAAACTGTATCAAAGTTTCAATGCTTGTATCTCCTATGGAAACTGTATCAAAGTTTCAATGTTTGGATCTCCTATGGAAACTGTATCAAAGTTTCAATGCTAGTATCTCCTATGGAAACTGTATCAAAGTTTCAATGTTTGTATCTCCATGGAAACTGTATCAAAGTTTCAATGTATCTCCCGTGGAAACTGTATCAAAATTTCAATGTTTGTATCTCCTATGGAAACTGTATCAAAGTTTCAATGTTTGTATCTCCGATGGAAACTGTATAAAGGTTCAATGTTTGTATCTCCTATGGAAACGGTTTAAAAATTTCAATGCTTGTATCACCGATGGAAACTGTATCAAAGTTTCAATGCTTGTATCTCCTATGGAAACTGTATCAAAGTTTCAATGTTTGTATCTCCTCTGGAAACTGTATCAAAGTTTTAATGTTTGTATCTCCTATGGAAACTGTATCAAAGTTTCAATGTATCTCCCGTGGAAACTGTATCAAATTTCAATGTTTGTATCTCCTATGGAAACTGTATCAAAGTTTCAATGTTTGTATCTCCTATGGAAACTGTATCAAAGTTTCAATGTTTGTATCTCCTATGGAAACTGTATCAAAATTTCAATGTTTGTATCTCCTATGGAAACTGTATCAAAGTTTCGATGTTTGTATCTCCTATGGAAACTGTATCAAAGTTTTAATGCTTGTATCACCGATGGAAACTGTATCAAAGTTTCAATGTTTGTATCACCGATATAAACCGTATCAAAGTTTCAATGCTTGTATCACCGATGGAAACTGTATCAAAGTTTCAATGCTTGTATCACCGATGTAAACTGTATCAAAGTTTCAATGCTTGTATCACCGATGGAAACTGTATCAAAGTTTCAATGTATCTCCTATGGAAACTGTATCAAAGTTTCAATGTACCTCCCATGGAAACTGTATCAAAGTTTCAATGTTTGTATCTCCTATGGAAACTGTATCAAAGTTTCAATGCTTGTATCTCCTATGGAAACTGTATCAAAGTTTCAATGTTTGTATCTCCTATGGAAACTGTATCAAAGTTTCAATGTTTGTATCTCCTATGGAAACTGTATCAAAGTTTCAATGTATCTCCCGTGGAAACTGTATCAAATTTCAATGTTTGTATCTCCTATGGAAACTGTATCAAAGTTTCAATGTTTGTATCTCCTATGGAAATTGTATCACAGTTTCAATGTTTTTATCTCCTATGGAAACTGTATCAAAATTTCAATGTTTGTATCTCCTACTGAAACTGTATCAAAGTTTCGATGTTTGTATCTCCTATGGAAACTGTATCAAAGTTTCAATGGTTGTATCTCCTATGGAAACTCTATCAAAGTTTCAATGCTTGTATCTCCTATGGAAACTGAATCAAAGTTTCAATGTTTGTATCTCCTATGGAAACTGTATCAAAGTTTCAATGCTTGTATCTCCCATGGAAACTGTATCAAAGTTTCAATGTTTGTATCTCCCATGGAAACTGTCTCAAAGTTTTAATGCTTGTATCACCGATGGAAACTGTATCAAAGTTTCAATGTTGTATCACCGATATAAACCGTATCAAAGTTTCAATGCTTGTATCACCGATGGAAACAGTATCAAAGTTTCAATGCTTGTATCACCGATGTAAACTGTATCAAAGTTTCAATGCTTGTATCACCGATGGAAACTGTATCAAAGTTTCAATGTATCTCCTATGGAAACTGTATCAAAGTTTCAATGTACCTCCCATGGAAACTGTATCAAAGTTTCAATGTTTGTATCTCCTATGGAAACTGAATCAAAGTTTCAATGTTTGTATCTCCCATGGAAACTGTATCAAAGTTTCAATGTTTGTATCTCCTATGGAAACTGTATCAAAGTTTCAATGCTTGTATCTCCTATGGAAACTGTATCAAAGTTTCAATGTTTGTATCTCCTATTGAAACTGTATCAAAGTTTCTATGTTTGGATCTCCTATGGAAACTGTATCAAAGTTTCAATGTTTGTATCTCCTATGGAAACTTATCAAAGTTTCAATGCTTTTATCACCGATGGAAACTGTATCAAAGTTTCAATGCTTGTATCTCCTATGGAAACTGTATCAAAGGTTCAATGTATCTCCCGTGGAAACTGTATCAAAGTTTCAATGTTTGTATCTCCTATGGAAACTGTTTCAAAGTTTCAATGTTTGTATATCCTATGGAAACTGTATCAAAGTTTCAATGCTTGTATCACCGATGGAAACTGTATCAAAGTTTCAATGTATCTCCTATAGAAACTGTATCAAAGTTTCAATGTATCTCCCATGGAAACTGTATCAAAGTTTCAATGTTTGTATTTCCTATGGATACTGTATCAAAGTTTCAATGTTTGTATCACCGATGGAAACTGTATGAAAGTTTCAATGCTTGTATCTCCTATGGAAACTTTTTCAACGTTTCAATGCTTGTATCTCCAATGGAAACTGTATCAAAGTTTCAATGCTTGTATCTCCTATGGAAACTGTATCAAAGTTTCAATGCTTGTATCACCGATGGAAACTGTATCAAAGTTTCAATGCTTGTATCACCGATGGAAACTGTATGAAAGTTTCAATGTTTGTATCTCCTATGGAAACTGTATCAAAGTTTCAATGCTGGTATCTCCCATGGAAACTGTATCAAAGTTTCAACGCTTGTATCACCGATGGAAACTGTATCAAAGTTTCAATGTTTGTATTTCCTATGGATACTGTATCAAAGTTTCAATGTTTGTATCACCGATGGAAACTGTATCAAAGTTTCAATGCTTGTATCTCCTATGGAATCTTTTTCAAAGTTTCAATGCTTGTATCTCCAATGGAAACTGTATCAAAGTTTCAATGCTTGTATCTCCTATGGAAACTGTATCAAAGTTTCAATGTTTGTATCACCGATGGAAACTGTATGAAAGTTTCAATGCTTGTATCTCCTATGGAAACTGTATCAAAGTTTCAATGTTTGTATCTCCTATGGAAACTGTATCAAAGTTTCAATGCTTGTATCTCCCATGGAAACTGTATCAAAGTTTCAATGCTTGTATCACCGATGGAAACTGTATCAAAGTTTCAATGGTTGTATCTCCTATAGAAACTGTATTAAAGTTTCAATGCTTGTATGTCCTATGGAAACTGTATCAAAGTTTCAATGTTTGTATCTCCTATGGAAACTGTATCAAAGTTTCAATGTATCTCCCATGGAAACTGTATCAAAGTTTCAATGCTTGTATCTCCTATGGAAACTGTATCAAAGTTTCAATGCTTGTATCACCGATGGAAACTGTATCAAAGTTTCAATGCTTGTATCTCCTATGGAAAATGTATCACAGTTTCAATGCTTGTATCACCGATGGAAACTGTATCAAAGTTTTAATGCTTGTATTACCTATGGAAACTGTATCAAAGTTTCATTGTTTGTATCTCCGATGGAAACTTTATCAAAGTTTCAATGTTTGTATCTCCTATGGAAACTGTATCAAAGTTTCAATGCTCGTATCTCCTATGAAAACTGTATCAAAGTTTCAATGCTTGTATCTCCTATGGAAACTGTTTCAAAGTTTCAATGTTTGTATCTCCTATGGAAACTGTATGAAAGTTTCAATGTTTGTATCACCGATGGAAACTGTATGAAAGTTTCAATTCTTGTATCTCCTATGGAAACTGTATGAAAGTTTCAATGTTTGTATCTCCTATGGAAACTTATCAAAGTTTCAATGCTTTTATCACCGATGGAAACTGTATCAAAGTTTCAATGTATCTCCTATGGAAACTGTATCAAAGGTTCAATGTATCTCCCGTGGAAACTGTATCAAAGTTTCAATGTTTGTATCTCCTATGGAAACTGTTTCAAAGTTTCAATGTTTGTATATCCTATGGAAACTGTATCAAAGTTTCAATGCTTGTATCACCGATGGAAACTGTATCAAAGTTTCAATGTATCTCCTATAGAAACTGTATCAAAGTTTCAATGTATCTCCCATGGAAACTGTATCAAAGTTTCAATGTTTGTATTTCCTATGGATACTGTATCAAAGTTTCAATGTTTGTATCACCGATGGAAACTGTATGAAAGTTTCAATGCTTGTATCTCCTATGGAAACTTTTTCAACGTTTCAATGCTTGTATCTCCAATGGAAACTGTATCAAAGTTTCAATGCTTGTATCTCCTATGGAAACTGTATCAAAGTTTCAATGCTTGTATCAACGATGGAAACTGTATCAAAGTTTCAATGCTTGTATCACCGATGGAAACTGTATGAAAGTTTCAATGTTTGTATCTCCTATGGAAACTGTATCAAAGTTTCAATGCTTGTATCTCCCATGGAAACTGTATCAAAGTTTCAATGCTTGTATCACCGATGGAAACTGTATCAAAGTTTCAATGTTTGTATTTCCTATGGATACTGTATCAAAGTTTCAATGTTTGTATCACCGATGGAAACTGTATCAAAGTTTCAATGCTTGTATCTCCTATGGAAACTTTTTCAAAGTTTCAATGCTTGTATCTCCAATGGAAACTGTATCAAAGTTTCAATGCTTGTATCTCCTATGGAAACTGTATCAAAGTTTCAATGTTTGTATCACCGATGGAAACAGTATGAAAGTTTCAATGCTTGTATCTCCTATGGAAACTGTATCAAAGTTTCAATGTTTGTATCTCCTCTGGAAACTGTATCAAAGTTTTAATGTTTGTATCTCCTATGGAAACTGTATCAAAGTTTCAATGTATCTCCCGTGGAAACTGTATCAAATTTCAATGTTTGTATCTCCTATGGAAACTGTATCAAAGTTTCAATGTTTGTATCTCCTATGGAAACTGTATCAAAGTTTCAATGTTTGTATCTCCTATGGAAACTGTATCAAAATTTCAATGTTTGTATCTCCTATGGAAACTGTATCAAAGTTTCGATGTTTGTATATCCTATGGAAACTGTATCAAAGTTTTAATGCTTGTATCACCGATGGAAACTGTATCAAAGTTTCAATGTTTGTATCACCGATATAAACCGTATCAAAGTTTCAATGCTTGTATCACCGATGGAAACTGTATCAAAGTTTCAATGCTTGTATCACCGATGTAAACTGTATCAAAGTTTCAATGCTTGTATCACCGATGGAAACTGTATCAAAGTTTCAATGTATCTCCTATGGAAACTGGATCAAAGTTTCAATGTACCTCCCATGGAAACTGTATCAAAGTTTCAATGTTTGTATCTCCTATGGAAACTGTATCAAAGTTTCAATGCTTGTATCTCCTATGGAAACTGTATCAAAGTTTCAATGTTTGTATCTCCTATGGAAACTGTATCAAAGTTTCAATGTTTGTATCTCCTATGGAAACTGTATCAAAGTTTCAATGTATCTCCCGTGGAAACTGTATCAAATTTCAATGTTTGTATCTCCTATGGAAATTGTATCAAAGTTTCAATGTTTTTATCTCCTATGGAAACTGTATCAAAATTTCAATGTTTGTATCTCCTACTGAAACTGTATCAAAGTTTCGATGTTTGTATCTCCTATGGAAACTGTATCAAAGTTTCAATGGTTGTATCTCCTATGGAAACTCTATCAAAGTTTCAATGCTTGTATCTCCTATGGAAACTGAATCAAAGTTTCAATGTTTGTATCTCCTATGGAAACTGTATCAAAGTTTCAATGCTTGTATCTCCCATGGAAACTGTATCAAAGTTTCAATGTTTGTATCTCCCATGGAAACTGTCTCAAAGTTTTAATGCTTGTATCACCGATGGAAACTGTATCAAAGTTTCAATGTTGTATCACCGATATAAACCGTATCAAAGTTTCAATGCTTGTATCACCGATGGAAACAGTATCAAAGTTTCAATGCTTGTATCACCGATGTAAACTGTATCAAAGTTTCAATGCTTGTATCACCGATGGAAACTGTATCAAAGTTTCAATGTATCTCCTATGGAAACTGTATCAAAGTTTCAATGTACCTCCCATGGAAACTGTATCAAAGTTTCAATGTTTGTATCTCCTATGGAAACTGAATCAAAGTTTCAATGTTTGTATCTCCCATGGAAACTGTATCAAAGTTTCAATGTTTGTATCTCCTATGGAAACTGTATCAAAGTTTCAATGCTTGTATCTCCTATGGAAACTGTATCAAAGTTTCAATGTTTGTATCTCCTATGGAAACTGTATCAAAGTTTCTATGTTTGGATCTCCTATGGAAACTGTATCAAAGTTTCAATGTTTGTATCTCCTATGGAAACTTATCAAAGTTTCAATGCTTTTATCACCGATGGAAACTGTATCAAAGTTTCAATGCTTGTATCTCCTATGGAAACTGTATCAAAGGTTCAATGTATCTCCCGTGGAATCTGTATCAAAGTTTCAATGTTTGTATCTCCTATGGAAACTGTTTCAAAGTTTCAATGTTTGTATATCCTATGGAAACTGTATCAAAGTTTCAATGCTTGTATCACCGATGGAAACTGTATCAAAGTTTCAATGTATCTCCTATAGAAACTGTATCAAAGTTTCAATGTATCTCCCATGGAAACTGTATCAAAGTTTCAATGTTTGTATTTCCTATGGATACTGTATCAAAGTTTCAATGTTTGTATCACCGATGGAAACTGTATGAAAGTTTCAATGCTTGTATCTCCTATGGAAACTTTTTCAACGTTTCAATGCTTGTATCTCCAATGGAAACTGTATCAAAGTTTCAATGCTTGTATCTCCTATGGAAACTGTATCAAAGTTTCAATGCTTGTATCACCGATGGAAACTGTATCAAAGTTTCAATGCTTGTATCACCGATGGAAACTGTATGAAAGTTTCAATGTTTGTATCTCCTATGGAAACTGTATCAAAGTTTCAATGCTGGTATCTCCCATGGAAACTGTATCAAAGTTTCAACGCTTGTATCACCGATGGAAACTGTATCAAAGTTTCAATGTTTGTATTTCCTATGGATACTGTATCAAAGTTTCAATGTTTGTATCACCGATGGAAACTGTATCAAAGTTTCAATGCTTGTATCTCCTATGGAAACTTTTTCAAAGTTTCAATGCTTGTATCTCCAATGGAAACTGTATCAAAGTTTCAATGCTTGTATCTCCTATGGAAACTGTATCAAAGTTTCAATGTTTGTATCACCGATGGAAACTGTATGAAAGTTTCAATGCTTGTATCTCCTATGGAAACTGTATCAAAGTTTCAATGTTTGTATCTCCTATGGAAACTGTATCAAAGTTTCAATGCTTGTATCTCCCATGGAAACTGTATCAAAGTTTCAATGCTTGTATCACCGATGGAAACTGTATCAAAGTTTCAATGCTTGTATCTCCTATAGAAACTGTATTAAAGTTTCAATGCTTGTATGTCCTATGGAAACTGTATCAAAGTTTCAATGTTTGTATCTCCTATGGAAACTGTATCAAAGTTTCAATGTATCTCCCATGGAAACTGTATCAAAGTTTCAATGCTTGTATCTCCTATGGAAACTGTATCAAAGTTTCAATGCTTGTATCACCGATGGAAACTGTATCAAAGTTTCAATGCTTGTATCTTCTATGGAAAATGTATCACAGTTTCAATGCTTGTATCACCGATGGAAACTGTATCAAAGTTTTAATGCTTGTATTACCTATGGAAACTGTATCAAAGTTTCATTGTTTGTATCTCCTATGGAAACTTTATCAAAGTTTCAATGTTTGTATCTCCTATGGAAACTGTATCAAAGTTTCAATGCTCGTATCTCCTATGAAAACTGTATCAAAGTTTCAATGCTTGTATCTCCTATGGAAACTGTTTCAAAGTTTCAATGTTTGTATCTCCTATGGAAACTGTATGAAAGTTTCAATGTTTGTATCACCGATGGAAACTGTATGAAAGTTTCAATTCTTGTATCTCCTATGGAAACTGTATCAAAGTTTCAATGTTTGTATCTCCTATGGAAACTTATCAAAGTTTCAATGCTTTTATCACCGATGGAAACTGTATCAAAGTTTCAATGTATCTCCTATGGAAACTGTATCAAAGGTTCAATGTATCTCCCGTGGAAACTGTATCAAAGTTTCAATGTTTGTATCTCCTATGGAAACTGTTTCAAAGTTTCAATGTTTGTATATCCTATGGAAACTGTATCAAAGTTTCAATGCTTGTATCACCGATGGAAACTGTATCAAAGTTTCAATGTATCTCCTATAGAAACTGTATCAAAGTTTCAATGTATCTCCCATGGAAACTGTATCAAAGTTTCAATGTTTGTATTTCCTATGGATACTGTATCAAAGTTTCAATGTTTGTATCACCGATGGAAACTGTATGAAAGTTTCAATGCTTGTATCTCCTATGGAAACTTTTTCAACGTTTCAATGCTTGTATATCCAATGGAAACTGTATCAAAGTTTCAATGCTTGTATCTCCTATGGAAACTGTATCAAAGTTTCAATGCTTGTATCACCGATGGAAACTGTATCAAAGTTTCAATGCTTGTATCACCGATGGAAACTGTATGAAAGTTTCAATGTTTGTATCTCCTATGGAAACTGTATCAAATTTTCAATGCTTGTATCTCCCATGGAAACTGTATCAAAGTTTCAATGCTTGTATCACCGATGGAAACTGTATCAAAGTTTCAATGTTTGTATTTCCTATGGATACTGTATCAAAGTTTCAATGTTTGTATCACCGATGGAAACTGTATCAAAGTTTCAATGCTTGTATCTCCTATGGAAACTTTTTCAAAGTTTCAATGCTTGTATCTCCAATGGAAACTGTATCAAAGTTTCAATGCTTGTATCTCCTATGGAAACTGTATCAAAGTTTCAATGTTTGTATCACCGATGGAAACTGTATGAAAGTTTCAATGCTTGTATCTCCTATGGAAACTGTATCAAAGTTTCAATGTTTGTATCTCCTATGGAAACTGTATCAAAGTTTCAATGCTTGTATCTCCCATGGAAACTGTATCAAAGTTTCAATGCTTGTATCACCGATGGAAACTGTATCAAAGTTTAAATGCTTGTATCTCCTATAGAAACTGTATTAAAGTTTCAATGCTTGTATGTCCTATGGAAACTGTATCAAAGTTTCAATGTTTGTATCTCCTATGGAAACTGTATCAAAGTTTCAATGTATCTCCCATGGAAACTGTATCAAAGTTTCAATGCTTGTATCTCCTATGGAAACTGTATCAAAGTTTCAATGCTTGTATCACCGATGGAAACTGTATCAAAGTTTCAATGCTTGTATCTCCTATGGAAAATGTATCACAGTTTCAATGCTTGTATCACCGATGGAAACTGTATCAAAGTTTTAATGCTTGTATTACCTATGGAAACTGTATCAAAGTTTCATTGTTTGTATCTCCTATGGAAACTTTATCAAAGTTTCAATGTTTGTATCTCCTATGGAAACTGTATCAAAGTTTCAATGCTCGTATCTCCTATGAAAACTGTATCAAAGTTTCAATGCTTGTATCTCCTATGGAAACTGTTTCAAAGTTTCAATGTTTGTATCTCCTATGGAAACTGTATGAAAGTTTCAATGTTTGTATCACCGATGGAAACTGTATGAAAGTTTCAATTCTTGTATCTCCTATGGAAACTGTATCAAAGTTTCAATGTTTGTATCTCCTATGGAAACTGTATCAAAGTTTCAATGCTTGTATCTCCCATGGAAACTGTATCAAAATTTCAATGTTTGTATCTCCTATGGAAACTGTATCAAAGTTTCAATGTTTGTATCTCCTATGGAAACTGTATCAAAATTTCAATGTTTGTACCTCCTATGGAAACTGTATCAAAGTTTCAACTTTTGTATCTCCTATGGAAACTGTATCAAAGTTTCAATGATCGTATCTCCTATGGAAACTGTATCAAAGTTTCAATGCTTGTATCTCCTATGGAAACTGTTTCAAAGTTTCAATGTTTGTATCTCCTATGGAAACTGTATCAAAGTTTCAATGCTTGTATCACCGATGGAAACTGTATCAAAGTTTCAATGCTTGTATCTCCCATGGAAACTGTATGAAAGTTTCAATGCTTGTATCTCCTATGGAAACTGTATCAAAGTTTCAATGTTTGTATCTCCTATGGAAACTGTATCAAAGTTTCAATGTTTGTATCTCCTATGGAAACTGTATCAAAGTTTCAATGTTTGTATCTCCTATGGAAACTGTATCAAAGTTTCAATGTTTGTATCTCCTATGGAAATTGTATCAAAGTTTCAATGCTTGTATCTCCCATGGAAACTGTATCAAAGTTTCAATGCTTGTATCTCCTATGGAAACTGTATCAAAGTTTCAATGTTTGTATCTCCTATGGAAACTGTATCAAAGTTTCAATGCTTGTATCTCCCATGGAAACTGTATCAAAGTTTCAATGTTTGTATCTCCTATGGAAACTGTTTCAAAGTTTCAAATTTTGTATCTCCTATGGAAACTGTATCAAAGTTTCAATGCTTGTATCTCCTATGGAAACTGTATCAAAGTTTCAATGTTTGTATCTCCTATGGAAACTGTATCAAAGTTTCAATGCTTGTATCTCCAATGGAAACTGTATCAAAGTTTCAATGTTTGTATCTCCCATGGAAACTGTATCAAAGTTTCAATGCTTGTATCTCCTATGGAAACTGTTTCAGAGGACCACAAAGTCGAAATAAAAGAAAAGGAAAAGATAGAAAAATATGTAGATCTTATAAAAAAATCTTACAGAAAGTTGAATCAGTTGAAATACTCCGAAGAATCATGGAAAACTGATGGTTTACTTTGGTTTTATGGCATATCAACCATTGTTGGTTATTTAAGGTCAGATCCTGTTTTTACATATACATCAAACATATAATTAGTAAACACATTTTGAAGATACACATTGTCTAATGTCCCAACAGTTCTATTTCTAAAGAATCTATTTAGCACGAGTCAACAAAGTCAAATGGTTTCAAATATTATTATGTATAAGTAACAATTCAATCAAACAGTGGTTTGTTTATACACAGATAAATGATGCAACAGTTCTATTTCTACCAATTAGGTTTAGCGTATGTCATTTGTTTTGCAATCAGTTTAAATGCCAAACAGATCTATTTGACCCATAGATGGGAGCCTACCAGGTGCTATCACTCCAGATCAGAATGGTACTGGGAGCGAAGGCATTTCCCAAAGCCCCAGTATTACAGGACTTTCACCGTCAAGTTGTTTAATGCCATATCTAGGATAATCGTTGAGGGAGGGTCTTACCTCTCTGCAATGATGCATTCGGTATATTCTACAACCCCAGTCGAATGGGCTGTGGAAAACTGAGGAGACTTGATGTTACTCTAATTTGAATGAAAAACCACCAGTTAAAAATAGTGGGAAAAAGTTGCATAGAGTGAAAATAATTAGTTAATCGCATAATAAGCAAATGTCCTAAACTGACACCAAAGGAATATACGAGTAAACATGACTGGTTGGGAAAGGTGATCTAGTGGGCATTGTGCAAGATAACAAAATTTGAGCATGCTAACGAATGGTATATATGTCCAAAAAATGAAACTTGTAAAGTTCTCTTGGATTTTGAGATATAAAAGGATCACCAAATCCTGGTCAGAAATCCAGATCAGGTATTAATTAACTAGAAGAAAGGAAGTTGTCATCAAAAGAGATTTTGCCATTCCAGTGGACAATAGACTGATAATAAAGGAAGAAGAAACAATAGACAAATACATGGATTTTATCAGAGTAGAAAAATGATGCAGCAAGAAGGTGATGGGGATACAAAATATAGATGGAATTCTTGGAACAGTTCCTAAAAGATCTGGAAATGAGTCTGGGGAGATTTGAGATCTGAAAAAGTGTTGACAAAGATTACAGTACTGTTGACATCAACTAAAATATTCAGAAAAGTCCTGAAGATCTGAGAAAACTTATTATTACTCAGACTCCAGTAAAAAGACAACTAAAACTGATGTGAAAAACTCACAAGGAATGAAATAATAATTTTTTAATACTTTTGTGGAGTCATAGATAATTTTTAGATGTGTATATGAAATAAACTTTAGAGTAAAGGACTATCGAAAATCAAAATACTTTAGATCCGTTGTGAAAGTAGATTTGAATTCACTTGATAATATTTGCGATATATCGAGTTGAGTATCTGTTGGTTAATATTTATCCTGATGCCATCGGCTACCATTACTTGTACCGTGCCTAACTCTATAATACTGCAACATCAAATGGAAATGTTGGGATTTTATAAACCATTAAATACAGTAAGTTCTTACCAACTACCCCCAAAAATAAATAAATAAAAACAAACAAGAAAAAAGAAAAAAGAAAAAAAAGTAAACACAGAAAGAAAAAAAAAAAAACAGAAACAAAAAAAATCTTAATTCTCAAAAGAACAATAATTGTATTCCAGAAATGAACACGAGATAAGGGGCTTGGTTTTGGGAAAATGGAGTATAGTGTTGCATCTGTTTTGTAAACGAAGAGACCTGCCTTTAAAAACAGCATTACAAATAGCGGCAATTGTGAGAATAAGCTAACTCTCTAAGTCACAATGCATTCATTTTCATTGTCATTTACAGCAATCAAAAATGATAAAGTGATGCATTTCTATTATCCTCTTCTGAATACAGAATATTGCTGAAAAAATACATAAGAAAGCAGGGAGAAATTTCTTTCAATGTAATTATTTATCCCAAATACAACTTAAACAGCTGTGTTTGCTTAGAAGGAATTATTCAGTCGAATAAAAGGATTTGTATTTAATGAAATCTTATCAGTTTGTGGGAAAGAAAACGAGAACAAAGTGAACTTCAGATATAGAAATCTCAAAATGAATATCGGCAAAAATATTTGCACCATAACATGAATATATAAGGACTTAAGAATGCAAACATTTTCTTTAATTTTTTGTAACATCGTTTTAATTAGAAATATGCACCTTACTGAAAGATAATGATTAACGAACAAGTATACAGATTATTATAACAGTGTAACATGTTTGAATATCTCAGGAACCTTACAAAAAGATTCTTTGCACAAGAATAATCTTAGAAGCAGTTAGACGTGATGTTCGGGTTAACAAGTAAGTCTAGCAAAACATTATAACTTCACAATAAGGTTCATCCTGATTGAGTGCTCTCCATATTTGACCTTGGGCCAGACTAAATTATATTAGTACTTGTTAAATCATAGTTATATCTCGGTCCAGGTATGCCTGTGTAACAGTGTATCTTAGCTTGAAACACTATTCGTAATAAGGATCTTCTTGAAAAGTTCGTTAACCATTACACTACTACTTTATGGTGAGTATATTTGCTTGTAGTTAAAGTATAAATCATCGAAAACTGTGTAATGATGAAAAAGTTGGATTTAATTATATAATAGAATCATTTAATTAAATAAAAAAATCTGTTTTCTTTAAGTGAAATAGTTCTTTACAACGACTATATCTCGTGCAAGAATGCTATTGCCAAAAGAATTTTAGAGAGGGTAATTTTGGGGTAGTTTAAAAAGTTGAGAGTTCGGCTAGAATTCTTGCGACGGCTGATTTGGGCGCTTGATGAAATAGCCGAAACAGATTATCAAGATACGCAGTTTGGGGAGTGAAAATTATTGTTCTGGAAACGGCCCATCACGAGGAAAGGGCTGTTTGCTTCTTCTGTTGTACTGCGATCGTATGTATGAAAAGAAAGTCATAAATGGAATAAAGCAAATCTCTTTACAAGGTCAAAAATTGATGTTACTTATTTTCTTCTTTCTCTTGAGTTTTTGTGGAGATGGTAGCATTTGAGTCAAAATCATTGTTTTCAGCTGTGTCAGACATTAATCTCTCTCTGTCTCTCTGTCTCTCTTTCTTTAACTTCTTCCCTCAGTTCCCCCTCGTGCGAGCTGATTTAAAATTTTAATGTGACTTTCCGTCATATATGAGCTGACTTAAAATTTTAATGCGGCTTTCTGTCATATATATATATATATATATATATATAATGATCTTTCCTGAAGTATTCCCGTCATCAGAAACATATTTACTTTTTGAACTTCCTAACATCAACAAGTCTTTACCAATTGACTTTGCAGACTGGCAATTAAATGACAAACCGAATGTTCTGTACATTGCACAAGCAGCTTAAAGGTAACGCAGCTCTTTTGTAAAAAGAGCACTCCAAAATATATATTCACGTCTAATCAAATGCCTGGATGATTATTAATATCTATTTCTATCGTAAAATCAATTGATACCTAACGAAGAACAAACGCTGATTAAATTAAACGTTTTGATATTGATTATTGGAAAGAGAAATCAGATTTGTTGTCAATTTCGGAGTGGAAAAAAACCCCAACCCTGTTTTATACGGCGTTCTTGTGAATGCTTGGCAATGCATCTGATCGACATAAATGTCCGTTAGTTTGAAAGTCCTGCTCTATAATTTATCATTGACATAAAATGAAGATTAATATTTCTAGAGAGACGAACCTTTTTCATCTCGCTGTGCAGATTGCTTTGTAGAAACAAAGACAAAGAACGTGTCTTGTTTTCCATCTGATATCGCATTTCTCAAGCAAGAATCTAAACGAAACGCATGTATCATACAAGTTCAACTTTAGTTTGATTTGGTTGATCAGTTAGAAATTCAAGATGCCTCGTTTCCATAACGAACGTGTTTTTCCTGTAATGGTCTCATCACAAGAAAGAAAATGAATAAAAATGCAACCGAATCGACCATAAAGCATTGTTGTTGTTGGTAGTGGTGTTGTCGTTGTTGTCATGTTTGGGTGGGAGAGGTGAGCATGAGGTATTTCGTATGTTCACATGGCACAAATACTTAAATGTGTTTAAGGCCTTTTTTTTTAGTCACGTATTCTCAGTGAAAATAGTTGGAGTGAAAATTCGATTAATGTAATCAAAACGCACTGATATCGCCGAGGAATCGATGAGGTCACGTGATCCCTTCTTCCCCCGCCGCTAGACTCTTTCCTTCTACCCTCTGTAATGTTAGTGCAGTAAGAATTTTATTACGGACAGCAGAGAGCAGAAAGAACCGGAAACTAATAGAACGCCATTGCATTTTGTTTTCAACAAGGAGACGCTGGCCGCAAGATGTTAACTACAGAGGAAACATCCTCCTCATCATCATCATCATCTGCACCCAGTACGGTTTCAAATTTTCATTTGGTATTACATCATTAAAATCGATGATTTCTTTTATTTCGACTTTCTGTTTTTACTTCCAGTGTGAGTTGTGTCCCCGAATGGCATTAGTTTTCCTTTATTCACACAGGTCGACTAAATAAAACATTTTCTTATATAAGAGATTTCGACAAACTGGAATTCTTTAAAATTTCTTATACAAAAATATTCGTTTTCGAAAATAAGATTCAAAAATGTTTTAAAAGATTTTAACAAACTGCTACAATCATTTTGATCCTTTACTAAACAATGATTTTCGTATATGAACAAATTGCTTTTCACCCGAAAGAAAACAAAGCCATAAGAACTCTATTAAAACTGAATTCGTTCATCAAAACTTTTCATTATTTTGTCTAAGGTAAAAAAGAATAAAACATGAATTACTAAAAAACGGCATTTAACCAGTCATTAATCCAAATTTAATATGAAACATCTTTAAAAAAAAATTAAAACAAATTCATAAGCAACAAAATGAACATTTTAGATTGATCTTAAGGGCATATTAACCCATCAAAGGCTATTTTTTGCCTAAAGGTTAGAGAATCGCGTTCAATGTACGTTTATATTTAAATTTTTTGTCTAGGCTTTTCACACATTTCTATCAAATACGGGACCCTAAAAGGTACTACCAATTTCGGTCAGAGTGAACATGGAAGTATAAAAATGATAGGGTACTTCACATTCCTAAGAACTTGAGTCTCAACATCAGTTGTAGTTTACTGTTCCGGACTGGACGATCATTTTGTGGAGGAGGGAATTTCTACCGCCCGTTGGAAATACAGTAAGTATTCTAAGTCCTGTCGATAAGGTGTACTAGTATAGATAACACTTTAAAGAAATTAATAAGTTTTTAAAGATTCATCGAACAACTTCAGTTAAAGTCTGTGCGATTGATTTTATCTAAAATGTGGCAGATATTTGTCGTCTTAAAAAATCATAAATACGCAAGTCTCTAATCTTACCTTTAAGGAAATGATAAATGACTTAATTGTTTTTTTTTAAAGTATGATAGTAAGCAACACGTTTGGGATCCTGGATCATAGACAATTCTCTTAAGAAATAATACCTAGTTGATTGCAACGGAGATAATATGGATATTATGTGTTTGTTTGTAACAGAAACTACGTTACCATCGATATCACAATTCCTTTAGTCATTTACGTCATATCCTCAATGATTTGATTTTTATCGATATCTCAGTAATTAAGAAAATATTTTATATTTCTACTGTTAGCCTTAACAGGCAATTTTATTTATATATTCCATCAAATGGTAGTTTACACGGTGAACGGGAAGGCTATTTTGCATATTGATCTTAAGAAACTGATTTTAACAAATATTCGTTTGGTATTATTGATACGTAATTGTTTGGTTTTATATTGATAAATATGAGCAAAACTCGCTTCGATAAATCTTAAAAAATCCCTTAACAAAAATAAATACCATATATTTTATTCTTTATTGTCTAATTTGATTAAATAAGGACAATTTAGCCATGAAAGACACGAGTGATGGGAAAAGTTAGCGTCCAAGATATTCCATTTTTTGATTGTACTCCCTCTATTTCAAATAAGTTTAAGGTGATTTAAACTTAAATAATATTAAATTCTACGTTTTATTTTATCAATGTTTTTTTGTTTTGTCCAATATTAATATTCCTTTAACATTTACACACACATAAAACAATCCTATGTCTACTCTTTTATACGTATCAATTAAAATAGAATAAAAATAAGTCTAATCTTTGTATATACGTTCTTATTTAGTTTCGTTTGTCAATCTAAATTCAATTTTAAATCTTATAGCATAAAAGTTTTAATGCTTGCACCGGGCGTTAGGCGAATATTTTTGCTCGCGAATAAAAGATCTCAAAAGAATAATATCAAGGTAAATCAAGAAATAGCAAGAAATGTAAAAATGAAAGGTGATACATATGTTTGTTCTATTCTTGCATATTTACTTACAGACGTTGCATGTACGTACACACACACACACACATATTTGAGTATGGGTATTTAGTAATTGGCTTGGTTTCTTTAGTTTAAAGGTATATCAACTTTCCCGCGTTATTTAATGCCAAAGCCATCATTCTAGAAAAAGAGTTGTTGTACTATTTAACGTGAGGAGGTAAGGAAGTTCTTACTTTTCCTGAGGGTATGAGTTCGAAAATTGACATAACAGAGCGACAGGAGTTCGAGCCCGCTTAGTACGATGTCACAGTTAATGACTTTAATCATTAGGCCACAAGGTATTAAACTTTTCTTAGTCTAACATAAGATGATGAGAAAAGGTTGAAGACTGAAACCAAAACAGGAATAAGTTTGAAGATCATAATGTAGTCCAATGATTAACTTGAGTTGGTTAGTTTTAAGACATGTCGACCTTTTTAGGCTTAATTAACCAATTATTGGATTTGAAAATCTTTTAAAAATATTCCAAAAAGATATTGTCTGATCCATAGATGCGATTCTAACAGATACTACCACTCCGGGTCAGAGTAGACCTGGAAGTAAAGACATCCTCTTCAGAGATTCACATCTGGTTTTAGCTTAAAATAATACTCAAGACACAGCTAACTTTAGTTTTATCAAATAATTTATTGCTCTCAGCGACCGTTTAAAATAATCTTGATAAAAATCTGGTGTAAACAGGTCTAAAATATTTTGTCATATGCGTCTTAAGTTTGTTATATTAATGCTCCTCCATGTTTCCTGCTTATCAAGTGTATAGCTTGCTTTGTACTGAGAGAGAGAGAGAAAATGTTGGTGTATGTTGATGATAAACAGAAGTCACAAATGAATCTATTTGAGTGCAGACTTTTAAAAACAATTAATATTAATATTAACAAATGATAAATTCGTTTCTTACAGCCTCATATTTTCCTGATTATTTGAAACCGGCCAGACAAGATATAAAAACGTTCAAGCGGATGTCTATTAGTGCAAACAAAAAGTTAAAGTTCATTTCAGATCAATCAAGTCTGTGGAATTGGTAGTTCCGAAAGACACACTAAAGAGTTTTTCTCAGATGAACAAATTTGGACATCCTTTAAATAAAGGTTAAAAGGATCCTATTACAGGGATTGAACTTTTACAGCCAAGTTTATTTATATCCTATCAAATAATCATCTGATGGTGAGGCTCCAGTTCTAAAGGCTTGGAGAGTGTGGAGTCATTTC
The DNA here is from genome assembly GCA_963585895.1 of Sepioteuthis lessoniana. Classification (NCBI taxonomy): domain Eukaryota; kingdom Metazoa; phylum Mollusca; class Cephalopoda; order Myopsida; family Loliginidae; genus Sepioteuthis; species Sepioteuthis lessoniana. Next base: position 161,046,770 of record OY757904.1, on the reverse strand, counting down.
TTTATTGCTATTACTTTAAAGTCTACACTGATTCGGATAGTTAGCACGTGATAGGCAACTATCAATGGGTTAAGTAGATATGTTAAAATTATTAGTATTAGATAAGAATACTAGTATCTATATAACTGTGTTCAAATTGTAGAAAGAATTCTTCCTCGGCTATATATTGTTTGCAAATTTTCATTATTTGTGATTTTTCACCACAGCGTTGGCTGGTGGTCCTTTATTGGAGTCTGAGTGACTGCAAGTCTCCTTAAGTCACCAGGACTCTACTTAGTATTCAAGCCGATCTAAATCATGCAGCACTTTGGATTATCTCGGTTCTTTTGATTTTCGATTCCTTCAGTCTTTCCTCAACTTTTGGAAACCGTTCCAAGCGCATAAATTATAATTTTTCAGTTCTTCGGCAAGAGCCAGGCATTTGTCTATCTTTGTTATATGTGGTCTTCCCGTCATTTTCTGAGTTGCTGAGCCAATCTATCGTGGATCGATATGAATCTTTTAAGCCAGAATCCATCATGGCTTCGTGTTTTCTAATTTCTAACTTTCTTGTGTGTTGCTTTAAGTAAGTTCTGGTGTTGTTCACTTTAAGGTCTGTTTCAAGTCCTTGCAATTCCTTTTCAATGTTGTTACCATTTAATATTGTTGTATAGCCACATACATATACATAATACGAATATAAGCGGAAAAATAGTCGACAATAATGACGAACTTCAATGAACGAACGAACACACTTCTTTATAAAAATATATCTCTCACACTTTATTCTCGAAAGGGTTGATGTTGGTTGTGTGTGAGAGATAAGCTGGAGATGGGGACAGACTGTTATTTTGACCCAAAGTTCTTCTTTCGACCATAGCAGCACTTCTTCCTCATCTTGGCTAGGCTACTCAACCGTGGGTCACTGAGGGCCCAAAGCCCTCTGTCTGCCGCTGGCTCTCACGCAGGCATCTTTTCCCCAACTGGCTCAAGCCGTCTGTGTGCTGGTTATATTATTGTTTAACGTCCACTTGCTTCCGCTGTTCTTCCGCTTATTTACACAGGTGCATCTCTTGATTGACGGCTCAGTCGAGGGTCAATATGTTCAAATATCTCTATTATGGTCTTTCTACTCCCATGTCATTCTCCAAAACTGTTTTGTACTTTTGCTGTCTTACAACCCTACACCTGGTTTTTACCCTAGATTTAGCGCAAGGGAAGGTAGTGATCATATGTATTCTCTATATTTTTATATTTTGCTGCCTATTTTGTGAGATATCTTTCCGTCACATTGATAATACTATCCAAAGGAAATGTCTCAATTCTGCAAAGTGCAACTTTATTTCATATAGGCTAGGATTAGAAGGTATCTTGCTCATATGTTTATCTGTCCCTTTCTTGATCATACCAAGAGATTCAACTGTTACTGTCACAATAATACTCTTTACCAGCTATATTTCTAAAAATTTTAATTCCAGGTTATTGTATTATTATTATTATTATTATTATTATTATTAATATTTTACTCTTTGCATGTGTTTTCACATCCGCGTTAACTCGTGGACTTTCACTGGAGTCTTAGTGAGAGTAAAATCTCCTCAGATCTCCAGGACTCCTCCGAGTATTCTAGCCAATCTTAACAATGCTGTAGTCTGGATGGTCTCGATTCTTCCGACGATCTTCCGTTCTTCCAGTCTTTTTCCCAAGCCTTTGGGGACTTTTCAGAACGCATCAACTTCAAGTAGTATCATCATCACCTCTGTATTCTAACCCCTTAAAAAAATTTTTTTTTAGTTCTCTGGCAATTTATTTGTCTATCTTTTCGCTTTTTACACTTTCACTCAATTATTTGTTGGATCGACAAAAATTCATCAAATGGCAAGTTCTTTTTTTTAGTCTATCAACACAAAGTCTAATATTCTGGTCAAGATTAGAGGATTTGTTTATATCGCAAAAGATCAGAGAATTTCATGCGTCTCATTTTCTAGGACGGATTCTGGTTTGTCCACCATCAAGTCGTACTCTCAGCACAGAGTTCTTTATCTCTTCCTCTCCATCTGTCTCTATCACCGATCGTTCCCGGTAGGTCTTCACAACCAGATCAAGTGTCCGCACAGAGCTCATGTCAGTTCTTGCTGGTCGGCAAACATTGGCACATTCATGTATATTGGATCCATTGAAAAACATCACTTATAAATTTATCTTTGCTTCTCCAGCAGTGTACTGTGTATCTTGTTCATCTTAACTGGAAGGTGTTTGAGATGGGAGGTAAGTGGCTGTACAGTTGCTGTTTTATGATTTGTTGCTTCAAGAATATGTTCAAAATAGCGCATAGCATTCTTTTGGGGTTCCCATCTAGCCTTTTCTCCTTGTATTTTGTTAGTGTCCATGCAATAGTATTAACACAGCTTGGAAGGAATTCCATATTTTTTTATCGGAGAGATATAATTTCTCTATAATCGATCATCTATCGATGGCAGTCAACGCTGTCCCAAGGTGCATGCTGAAATTGCTTTCAGTTGATAAGATAAGGTGCTAAGGTATGAGAAATGGTTTACTCATTTTACAACCCTGCCACTTTGTAACACTATCATAGTGTTACTAGTTGACTAGTGATATTAAATTGAATACTTAGGACTAATTGGGATAATTTGTTGAAGATTAGTTATAGTCTTTTGGTAAGGTAGTGTAGAAAAATATCATGATAATAATAATAATGTATTCACACCTGACGACACCATGCGCTAGAATGGGTCAAAGTGACAAGGAGACCAAGATTTTTTACTGAAGGGTCGAATCGGCCGATCTGGGTTTTGATTGACGGGATAGAAAAAACAAAATTTTATTTCATATTCTAATGTCAGCCGAGAGCGAATCTATGGAAAAATACGGCTAAAAAACCTGACACAAGGCCATTAACATAATATTAGAATATTATCAGGTGGCTCACCAATCAAAGAAAAGCGGGGTGGAGCTTCCCCACGTCCTGCCTAAGACGTGCAATGCAGGGCCATAGTTTTTGATTGGCTGTCCGGTTAAACACGGGCCTCGGGGTGAGGTTTCTCTACCCTCCTCCCGATGATTGCGCTCTGGGGCCATTGGTCCAGCGTTTCTATTGACTGGCCAATTGGAGCCATGTAATCAAGGGTCTGGACCCCCATAAAAGAAGATCTCGAAAAGGGAATAGACAGATTGAAACTTGGTTCCGGAGACCGAAGACTCTTCGCCACCACTACCACTTTACCCAGGGTCCTCACCTTTAACGTCCCTAGCAACATTAATTTGCTCAAAACGGACGCGAGGCTAACTGTTATCGCCTGTCAACTTATGTCCGAACTAAAACCCCTTGTTGTTGTTGTTGAACATGACTTTTTTAAATCATTGTATAATGAATAAATGTTGTTATTTACAACTGTTAACAAGCGTTCCTAATTTATTGAAGTAGTTGACCAGCTAACAGCACCGGTAAAGTTAGCTGTCTTCCGACCTAGCCAGAGAAGAAGTCCGAATCAGCTCTTCCACCACTTTCCCGTGGGTCGAACAACGCAACTTGGACACGGAAATCCGGACAAGCAGATTCGCCAGAAGCTTCGATCTAAGCTTCGATCTATAAGTGGCTCACAGCGCGACATGCACTTTTAGGACCACAGTGGAGACGACTCCTTCTCGTTTAAAACACATGAACTCTCTTTTATTTGCGTTTACATGTTATATACTGACCCTTGACCGAGGCGTCAATCAGAGATTTCTCTGCCCAAGACGCACCAGTGTAAATAAGCGGAAACAGCCATGTGGTTGAATGGAAATGGTGGACGTTGTGAAATGATATATACAGATGTTCACTTGAGATACGGTCAGTCTCAGCTTTCGCTCAGAAGAGATTCAGTCAGTCATGAAGAGCGCCAGCATCTGGCTAGGTGCCCAGCTGAGGCAGCGTCCCATAGAGAGGCTAAGAAGAAGGTATGGGTCAATATGGCAGTCTGTCTTCGTCCTCCTCACTCTCCGTCTCCCTCCATCTGTCTCTCTCACTCCTACTGAAGATTTGACTCAGAAGAATAAAAGAGAGTTTGATTTTTATAACCAATTATTGTGGTTTCTTTCATTTATATTTTCGCTCGAAATATGTAGTCCAAGCAGATAATAAAGAAATATGGCACTAAGGTATAAACTTGCAAGAATTCAGGAATAATTTAAAAGAAGTTTGGGTCACAATCAGCTTAACGAACCATTGCTTTTGTGTTTTTTGTTAAGCATCATTATAGCTGTGTTTTGTTTAGTCACAATATTGCATAATCGAAGAAGTATGACGTCTTCAAATGTTCTTCTTTCCTGAACTTCAAAAAGTATTTCATTGAAGCCTGCAGCTTCTCTGCTTTTAATTTTTTTTTTCAATACTGCGTCAAGTTCTGCTTTCGTAAAGTGTCCTAGTTTGATGTTTTGCAGGCGATAAGTAATTTTTTGATAGGTTTATCATTGACATTGCGATGGTTTTGAAGCAAATTTTCGAAATGTTCTTTAAAATTTTTCATTCTTTCTTTTTGGCTGGTAGCTTTTAGTTTCGCTCCTGGGTTGCTATTTCTTCAGCGCACTTCATTCATTGTTTGCCATACCCATCGAGATAGTCTGTATTCTACCGAGTTTCTGATATTATTGATGTGGGCTTGTATGTATTCTAGAAGTTCCTTTTGCTATGTGTTAGTTTTTACAGGGTTTTCTTAATTTTCTGCCTATTTATATTTATTGGATTTAAGTAAAAATGCTATTTTATGTTATCTCGTTTTTTTCTAATCGTAATTGCTTCTCACGGAACTTTACATTAAGTTCTTGGATTAGTCGGATTGTACTCATACTATTTGGTAATATGATCAAATTTTGAGCTCTTGCATAATTTCCAGTGGAACACCTTTCCCACCCATTTTTGTTTGGTTTGTGCTAGCTTAGCTAGCGGCAGAGTGCCGTGAATGAACTTAGCAGGTTCAATGCGGTTGCAAGATAACATCAAAAAAGTGGGTCACAGGAAAGGAGGATGGCGAAGAATATAATTTATTGCCTATGGATAAAGTGATGGATATTTCTGTTCGCAGATAAGATCAACAAATTACCAGAAAAAAAAAAAAACGAAAGTATGTAAGTCCCCTCAACCATCCATAAACAGAAAATACGTGGGCGAAGAGGCGGGTTCATATTCCTGCATTGGACTTGAAAAGACAATATAAGGTCTATAATTTTGGACTGAAGGTAGAGCTCCAGTGGTCACTCAAGCGAAGGAGAGAGGTCTGCGGGTCACTCAAGCAAACATGTTAGTTCTCCGGCCGTCGCTCTAATACACAAAAAGGATCCCCGCCACAGAAGAAAGATATGTGCGAACCCTCTCTGACTGTATTTCTACTTCACACAATCGTCGCCGTCGAAGAATAGAAATATAAATTATATGTTTATATCTCTACGAGTCTTTCGTTGTTTGTCCTGCGGTTCAATATGCGACATTTGTACTTCTTTTATACCAGATAATATAAACTGTCATTAACCCTTTCGGTCTCCACATAACCTACATTTACAGTTCTGTTGCGTATTGTCAGTTTCTGCCTCGATATAATCAGTCCATACTGCATTATTTTGTTTTGCAATTAACAAAGATTCAGGTTCTCTCTCAAAGTTTCTTTTTCATCACTTGTTCAATCTTGCCAGTTTGTAGCTGGAAATATCCATGTAGTTGTTTTTTTTTCCATATCTGTTTTCTAGATTTTGAGGTTTTTCTCTTTGACCATATGCCGCCATTGCTGTTGCAGGTTGCTCAAATTTGTCTGTCTATTTTAAGACAATTTCTCGTGTTCTCGAATTATTATTTTTTTTTTGTACTTCTGAGGTAGTTTTCTCTAACCTTTTTTCATCTTTGTTTGTTTGATTGTCTCCTTTTCCTATATTCCCAGGCTTGGAATGTTCTGTATCTCCAAATGTTCCGATATTTTCCTGATTTTGTTGTTCTATCTATTCCGTTGTCTCTTCTACTTTTCTTTATAAGCATTTTACATTTTTCAATGCCGAATTCCATTCCTTTATCCTGGTTGTATATTCTTATTGTTTGTTCAGGGTTTTTAGTTCTTTTTCATTTGAGAATCCCCTTTCCCACCCAAAAACCCCTTCTCTTTTTGCTTTATTCGCTTATTATGTGATTTTCAACACATAACCTACACTTGTTATTCTCTTGAATATTACTAATTTCTTCTATAAGTTTTGCTTTGATCTTTTATACAATTAGTTCCTATGACATTATTTTGTGCTGCTTTTAACATACACGTGTTTATATTCCCATTTCTATTTTTTATCTTTTTTGCTTGTTGTTTTTCTGTTTGTCGTTAAGTTATTTCTGGTATTTGATTACTTTGATTAGATTTCTGTTGCAAAGTTTGGTTTCAAGAAGTATTCTTGTTCTTGTAAATTACTTCTTTCTTACTTTTTATTTCATCTTCATTTGCTTTGATGGTCACCACTTCTTATATCGCCACGAATCTCTTGTTTTCTTTTTCTTCAAGAGATGCTTTCCTCATTTGGCACTTTTTTAAAATTCTGTTGTTTTAATCTTTTTCCTTATAAGAATGGTACATTTTAAAATCCCAAATTCTATGTCTAAACCTTGGTTGTAGATTCTGATTGTATGAGAGTTTCTTGTTCCTTTTCATTCTTAACAAATATCTTAATATCATTCATATGCATTAAGTTATTTCTTGCAACTTTTAAAATCCGTGACGTCATTGCATTAAATCAATTACTTGATTAAAACAACAATAACAACAACACTGCATTGAATAACCCAACAATGGCCGAAGATTAATATTTCGTTTTACATCCTGGTGAAAAATGACGTACATATGTGTCCAGTTAATTAGGTTTGATTGGGTTTTATGGCATATCAATCATCGTAGGTTATTTAATGCCAAATCCCGTTTATACATATATTAAATATATATGATTTCTAAACATACTTTGTTGATAACATTTTTAAACGAGCTGGAGCTCAATTTTTTGTACACAGTTAGATGGGTTCAAGTATTGCTGTCTATCATCAACAATTCAATTAAACAGCAGTATTTACACACACTTAAATGATCAAACAGTTCTATTTCTAACAATTCAATTCAGCATGTCATCTGTTTGCACACAGTTTTAATATCAAGCAGTTCTCTTTGACTCATAGATAGGACCCCATCAGGTGCTACCACTTCGGCCCTGAGTGGACCTGGGAGTAATGGCAATGATGGGGTACTCCACATTCCCTAAAGTTTCAGATATGAATACTTGATACCATATAAGTTTCAACTATTTGTATTAATGATAATTACTTAAAACTTTAATTGTTTACTGAGGATTGTCATTATTTATTTTAAACCATTTTCAAACAAATGATTATTATAAAATGGAAATGATTATTTGAAATCATATAATTATTTGTATTAGACAGGAATACTATAAACCATGAAAATGCGTGCAAATTATTTGTTTTAGATAGAAATATTTTACATCATATATAACGGTGTGCAAAAAAAACAAACTATGAGAAACAATTACATGTGGATATTAACATACAATGAATGCGATTATCTAACATCAAGGCATAAAATAACCCCAGACGGATTGGAATGCAATTAAAATCGATTAATCAATAAATTGAACTAGTATAGTGGATATGACATGTTCTTCCAGGTCGGATGTTTGAATTTGATCAGAATTCACTTGAAATATGTTTATCTTTATTTGTTTCATCGTGAGTAGATGCTATAAACAGGGAAAAAAAAAACAACATAGAAAATAAATCCCTCTATTTACTATAATATATAATCGTATTTTCGGTAAAATATTCTTTACATGAAGAAGCTATTTAACTTTTTTTAGACACTTCCTGTAAAAAAAAAATCTTTTGTCGAAGTTCTTTTAAATCGTCCCGGAGACTGTTGTAGTATCTTTCGTGTGAGAATTGTCATCGTGCGATTAAATAACTAGAAAAATGTTGTGTTAGAGTTGGCTGTCAATATTTCCATGAACGGAGCGAAAGTTAATTAAATCAGATGATGGAAGTTCACTTTATACAAATATTCTTTGCAAATGGACAGAAAAATATCATGTGCCAAAAGAAAAGGCGCATAATGGTAATTGATTCCCAGAAATAATATACACCAAGAAGTGGCTTTAAAAAAGACATACCTTTTCATCATCATAGCTAACATTTTTTTTCCATTGGGATTCCGTTGTGTTGCTAAGTGGAACTCAAAATTTTGCAACTTGTAATTCGTAATATACCCGGTCTTATTTATTTGGGCTCTGTCAAGGTTGATTATGAGTGTAACAGCTTTTCTGTTTTGCAACTACTTTGTCAGGTAATGCAGTTATGGCGCGGATATTTGTTCAAGCGTTTGATTCTTTAATTATGAGGGCATACTAGCATCAAGTCCAGCAAAAAAAAACAAAACTGGATTTATGCTTTTCCCAAGGGTTTTAGTACAAAGTAAACATTAAAAAACACACTAGTTGCAATTTGAAGCCAACTTGCCGAATCCATTTTCCATACCGATAACTACGACACTTTCCACCGCCAGAATTCATAAATTACAAGTTCATTGTTTAATTGGTTGATGTTTTATGGCATATCAACTCTTCTGGGTTATTTAGTCATATATGAGATTGTAAGCGAATAGTTTGTAAGTCACTTTATTCTTAAATGAGTTATTAGAGCTTATTTGTTTGCAAATACTTAAATAATTTTGAATATTGTTATTTAACACTAATAATTCTAATATTAATCATTTGTTTACACACATTTAAATGGTTTCAAGTATTGTTGTCTAATAATAATAATAATAATAATCGTAATATTAATAATTTGTTTGCACACAGTTAAATGGTTTCAAGCATTGCCATCAAACACTAATAAATCCAATATTAATGTTTTTTTTTGTACTCAGATAATTTTAAGCATTACTATCTAACATTAATAAATCTAATATTAATGATTTTTTTCTCGCGGGTGCTTTTAAGTATTGATATTTAACATTTGTAATTCTATTTATCAAGTAATCATAATTTATTATGTAATGAAATGATGATTTATCATGTAATATCAATAATTTGCTGATAACTTAGAAAGTTGTCTCCCTTTAGTCGAGGGTGACCCTAAGGCTACCTTTTCAATAGCTACTACACCGAGGTGTAGGGGAGGGCACTACTCCTTTCTTTGGATTGCATCACTTTACCCTTGATCCTTACCTTATAATGCTGAGTGTTAAACAAATTGTCATCAAGTACTATTTTTTGAGTCTTTGGTATGACTCTACCTGGGATTGAACTCCAGTCTCCCGGACCATTGGCAAACACTCTACTTATTAAACTAAATAGTTTCAAATAACTATCAATACTCTATTGTAAATGAAATGATTGAACAGTTCTATTTGACTCATAGATAGAACACTAACAGGTACAACTAATTCGGGTCAGAGTGAACCTGGGAGTAATGGCAATGAAGAGGTACTCACCATTCCCTAAACTCCCAAGCTGGAGCCTCTCCAGAAGAAGCAGTTTAGTGTCATACCCAGGATACTCACAAGGAGATGAGGGGGTGTTAATTAATCATGAATGTTACAGAAAGGCCTGACTGAGAGAGGGAAGTTATCTCAGGGAAGAAAAATATTTGATCATTTTGATTTTCGACCCAAATGAACTCGCGTCAAAATGAATGCTGACACTTTAAAAGCCATCTGCACTATCGGTGGGGCTTAGAATACACTGACTGTTTCTCCTATAGAGGGGTAAGACTCCCTAAAAAGAGTTCCCTGTCAATGACAGCCTGCATCAGATGGTGAGGCTCCAGTTCGCGAGATCTTGGGAGTGTGGAGTACCGTTTGATTGGCATCATTCCCAGGTTCACTCTGACCCGGAGTGGTATTACTTATTAGGGTCCCATTTATGGGTTAAATAGATCTAATTGAAAATTATTCGTATTCGATAGGACACGGCACAAAAAATAACTCAACACAAAAATTGTAAGTGTGAAGTTCAATGAATGTGATTTCCTAACCTCTAAGCCTAAAATAGCCCTCGACGGGTTGACATACCATTTATATCAATCAATCAATCAATCAATCACCTTCTTTGTTGTAACGAGAAGTTTTCAGGATTCTCTTTTTTTTTTATAAGGGCTGTTTCCCAAGAAAATCATATCAAAATTTTCAAATTGATTATTCACACTGAGCCCCGGTACAATTATTTCTGTTCAGTAACTATCGTTATTTGCTTTCTTAAAGATATTTCATATTACAATTATTTCTGTTCAGTAACTATCGTTATTTGCTTTCTTAAAAATATTTCATTCCAAGAAGCCATGAATTTAATGAGGGATTCTTTATTTTCATCCTGATTGAAGATATTTTAGCATGCAAGGAAGTTGTGTATATGCTTTAAAAAATGACAACAAAACAGACATAGGGAATAGGCAATATTTTATAAAGTCTACATCTTCAATTGATATTTTTTTATAGTAAAATACTTTTGGCAACATGAATTCGGCAGCAAAATGTTAATTTTTCTATTTGTCAAACTGACAAATATATGGACATCATTTTTCACTGTGACACAACGTGCGGTTAAGTACTTAATTAATATGTAAAAATTAGCATTTATGAAATATATGAAAATTGATATATATATATATATATATATATATATATATATATATATCCAAAACCAAAAGATCCTTAAAATAAGTATCTTTTCGTTCAAGGCTTATATTTACCTAAAAAGCTGGTTGATCGCTCCTAAAGGTCAGTTAAGTGCGAGACAATTGTTTTTGATTTTAAAGGTTGGCAAATTTATTTAATTTTTCGGTTGGCAACTAACTTCATCAATCACAATGATGAAACGGGTCTTTTCGTAAAACATATTTTTCTAGTCCTTATCTTGAGGGTCAATGTCAAAAGGGAGATTTAATTTTGTTCCACCCAAAATAAAGGTGAGCTGGGCATGGCTCATCCAGTCAGGTGAGGCTGAGAATTTTTGTTCAACCCCATTGCTCTAAACCTGTTCCCATTGGTCAAAGCATCTAAAAAGGGTTTTCCCTATACCTGTAAGATATAATCCTGAAATAGGATTGACTGACTAATAGGAATATGACTCCTAATTGTCTCTTATTGGACAACTAATCAGAAACCATTTTTAGTCCAGATATTGATCTATAAAAAGGAGATAAGAAAACAAATCCTCAGAGAGGATGGGAAAAGGGACCAAGAAGAAACTCAAGACTGTCAAAGAAGCATCTCTTCCATTCTAGACCCGAACAACCTTCAGACGTTACAAAAATTCAAAGTCCCAGACTTTAAAGACGTTAGTGTCACTCTAACCGCACCTCATTGTCACTCTTCCTCTCCCGATATTATTTCTTTTTCTGTTTTCCAGGAAAGATAACATCGTTTGTTTGTTATTTATTGTCTCACAAACGTGTTTCAATAAAAACGATTTCTGTTGATGTTGTTAAAAAAATAACGGGTTTTCTCTATTCTTTGAGTTGCTAGACAATCTAGCCACTCGTTACCTGACCGTCAGAAAAAGATCTGGCTGAATTGTGTCACACACCCCTCCGTGGATCTTTCAAACACAGCGTGGGCACGGAAGGATTTGACACAGTAAACAGTCGGAAGCTAATGTGGTAGTTACGAATAAAATAGCCACAAGTACTGTGACTAGTAGTTACACCACATTGGGCTCCGTGACTAGTATCGGACCACACCACCACATTCATCGAATCTTTATTACTAACTTTTTGACATCTCTTAAAAGTATGCATTTATCCAACCCATCCAATATGGTCCATCTCTTACAAGTATGCATTTTCCCAACCCATCCAATATGTCCCATCTCTTACAAGAATGTATTTACCCGACTCTTCCGCCACGAGCAGGATGTGATACAAGGTTAATTTTTTAGTGGTGTAAAGCTTCTTCGAATTTACTTTTTTTAAATAGTTACATCGTATTCCTATCAAATAAAAATCACACACACACACACACACACACACACACACACGCACATTCATATATATATATATATTAGCCTAGTGGGTAGAATGTCCGCCAAGGATCCGGGAGACCTGGGTTTATCAGTAATATCCAGTAGGTGTCCAAAGACTATGGGTGTGGAATATTCGTATATAGAATATATGAAGGATTTCATATAAATCTATGGTCATTATTACATATGATTTTCATGATGTATTTAAGAAAACTTACACCCCAGGTTAAGTGTGTATTGTCATCTAATGAGGCGAAGATAATATTTCTGCGTCGAAATAAATTTATTACGGCACTTTAAGCATGTTTGGATTTTCTTCAAGTTACATGATATATATATATATATATATATATATATATATATATATATAACGGCACCAGCTTAGTCGGCTGGGGTTGTAGAATACACCGACTGCATCTCTGCAGAGGGGTAAAAATTCCTCCCAAGCGAGTGTCCTAGATATGACATTAAACAATCTGATGGTGAGGCTCCAGTAATGCTGGAGCTTTGGGGAATGCAGAGTACCTCTTCATTGCCCGGGCTCCCAGGTCCACTCCAGCTCGAAGTGGTAGCACTTGATAAAGTTCTATGTATGGATCTAATAGAACTGTTTGAAACTAATTTAAACTTAGTGCAAAAAGAAAACATGATAAATTGAATATTTGAAATAGAACTGTTGGATCATTTAACTGTGCATAACCAGATGACCGATATTTAATTGATGCATAGCAAAACTTGGAACCATTTACCTTTGTTGATTTATGCTAAATTGAATTGTTAGAAAGAGATCGTTTTACTGTGTGTATCTGAACAAATGTGTTTACAAATCGTTTATTTAATATATATGTAAAAACAGGATTTGATAATTAATAACCAACAATGGTTGATATGCCAGAAAACCAAAGAAAGTATACTAATAGGATTTGGCATTAAATAACCTACAACGGTTGATATGCCATAAAATCCAACCAATAAACCAAACGGGGAAAGCGAAACTAAAACCGTTCAGTTGAAGAAGTGTTTATCATTAAAAAAAATTACAATTTCTCTTTAAAGGAATTCACAATAAAAATAAAGGTAATTACATCAAAATTTATATGAATGTTACTGAAATTTCGTCCATTGTTTAAACTTAATTTAAAAAAAGATTCTTGAGAATTTGTATCTTGTAGTAAAAGACGAACAAGCTTTACTTAAGTTTTATTTAGATATAACTTAATTGTGATCCAATTAAGGGGGAGATTTTTTTTTTATTCCTAGTGGTTAAATGATGGGGCTAATTCTCGTGGCGTAGTGGTTAATGTACACGACTGCGACACCCTTGTAAGCGATTTCGAACTTTAGTCGCATTAGTAGGTTCACTTTCGGACAAATGCACTAGGGAAAAGTATGAAGCTCTTTAACCCCCACCCCACAGTGTTTAAATGGTACCACTGACTGTTCTTCAACAATGATAGCTTCGGCATTAAATAACCCATAATGATTGATATGTCATTAAACAAAGAAACCAAGAAACCAAACCTGGTCCAGGGGGAGATAACTATGGTTGACTTCACCACAAAACTGTTCTCTGACTTTAAATATATTTGCATTAATAAGTAGCACCAATAGAACGGGCAACAGATGATCTCATTAATTAGAAAGAAATATTCAGCTATTAATAAATACGCATAACATTATTCTGGGTAGCCGTAACGGGTGGAATAAATTCGATTAAAATGCTTTTTTTATTTATTGGTAGCTAATTTATAAGGTCTGCAGTTTTAGTAGAATATATTTGTGTACTATTTATGCCTCTTTAATCTGTCAAACGACCAGAAAAATTAACGTTACAAATCCAATCAAATAATTTACAGAAAGCGAAAAATAACTCCATTATTATGGATACTCAAGAGCGTTGCCTTCACACGATGGTATTTTTAATGTTTTAATGCAATAGATTTGACTATTGAATGTGAACTAAAAGGAAAATATCCTGTGGGATTAACAATATGTGCTT